>VZTN01002564.1:95307-108240 GCA_013400515.1 Erpornis zantholeuca | reverse complement strand
CCCGCGCACCCCGTGCCGGGCGGGAGCTGCCGCCCTCGCCTGGGCAGAGGCGCCGCTGCAGGCGCGGGGGGGTCCCCGGGGATGGGGCCTCAAGAAATGGGCTCCTTCCCGGCGCGCTCAGACGGTGGCCCTGTCCCGCTGCTCTCTCTGTCCGGGTGTCTCTTCCATCAGCTTTCTCACACCACTAAAATCCACAGGTTTTGGATCTCCCGCAGCTCTGCTGCAACCTCCCCTTCTCCAGTATCACTTTGATCTCTTTATTCGTGCTCGGTTTTCCCCTACACACTGCCTAAGATGTTTCTTGGCTTAAGTGATCCTTCACCTTGTTTCAGTTGATCACTACATCTCCTTAAAACCTGCAATCCAATCCCTGACAGTGAATCTACTACTCCATAAAACGGGCTCTCTGCATCCCAGGGGCTTTCCTGGGGCGCAGGTCCACGGGGAAAGCTCGTGTCCACAGTGTTCAAGAGTCGGCAGAGCACACGGGTGCAGGAGATGAGCCTCACTGCCAAACTGCTCACAGCTGACAAAACCTGGGGTGCAGGGCTGCTTGCTTGTCTGAGGGATATTCCCAGCCATTGTACTGCTTTCAGCTTACTCCTTTGGGTGCACAACAATGGGTGTTCCTGCACAAATCCTCATGCAGTGCTCCAGAGCCTCCACTGATAAGACCTTAATCAGCACATTTCATGGAGCCATTCAATGAGTTGGGCCGAAGCTGTCGACGGGAGTGTGGAACGGGATCCACTGAGAGCTGAGCAGAGGCTTCTGCCTAAATTGGCAGTTGCTATGTCACTGCAGAATGCCATCACCTTCCTGTAAATCACTTTTCTCAGGTCCTTTGCAAGTGGCAGAAAATCAGAGGGGTCCCCTGAGACCACAGGCAATGATGGATCAATTCAGTGACGCAGAAGGGTCTGAATGCCAGTCGTGCATCCCGGCTCGCCAGGAGCTGAGACCTGGAGCAGAGGGTGGGGGGGGGGACACAGCTGTGCAGTGCCCCAAGGAGGGAGGGGGAAGATGGAAGGCATCAGCCCATCCATCTTCAGGTGGCATCAGGCCTGTCTGGAGCCTCCTTTCACCTACTGCTTTAGCAAAGTTCAGATGCATTGGTTCGGAAGGATTTCTTTTGGCTCAAGGCAAGAAAGCACTTTTACTTCTGTACTTCTGCCTTCAAAGCATGCCCCGGTGTGTCAGCCGGGCCAGCCGTGGTGACCCGGGCTAGGTCTGCTCGGGCTTCCTCTGCCGGGAAGGGAAAAGTCCCCTTTTGTCCGAGGGGCTCCCACAGCCCCTCGCTCAAAGGCGCGGCGATGCACGAAGCTCTGCCTCCCATCTCCCGGGAGCTCTCCCTGGAGTCTCCGTCTGCCTGGACGTGGGCTGCCTGCAAACTCCTTTGCGCTGCGACGCGTGACGGCCCCGGGCCCNTCCGCTCCGCTCGCAGTCTGCCCGCCTCTGCCGGCCTGCGCGGACCTGCCGGGCCAGGGGCACACCCAGGAGGGTGTGAGCGCAGCGGGAGCCGAGTGCTGGCACGCATGGGCCCCGGGAGAGCCCGGCCCCGCACACACCTGGCCCGGCTGCCGGAGCTCGACATCCGCGGGAAGCAGGTATTTTGTCCCGGCGTGGCTGCCCCGGCCGTGGGGATGCTGTCCTGCACCGCCAGAGCTGGCAGGGCGGCACGGGGAGGGGGTGATCGCTCCGGCTCTGCGGGGAGCCAGAGGGGGAAGGAAGGGGGTTACCCGCGCTGTTCCCACGCTCTGGAGAGCAGGAACGGGGAGCCCAGGGCTGGTTGCCCGGGTGTGAGACTTGAGAGTGGGGGATCTGGGTCAGGCTGTGCTGCTCTTGCTGGTTTGGGTTCACGCTATGCCCCATGCTGAGCCCGTGTTCTGTCCTCCGTCCTACTAGAAAAGGGAACGGCTGAGTTAGGCACCAGCTCCTGCTGACCTGCCCGGTGGCACACAGCCTGGGCTGGCTTGGCTACAGCAAGGCAAGGGGATCTTGACCTGCTCATGGCCACCAGGTTGTCATGTGCGAGCACCCCTGGGGCACAGAGGTCCTTGTGAGGCTACTGGCACATGCTGCCGTGTGACTGTGGCAGTGGGTTTGTCACCCCTTCAGGTTCCCTGTGCCTCCCTCCCTAGGGCTACGGGTGTGCCGCGGGGGTTGTTTCGTGGGAGTTAAAGGAGGGGTCCTTCCAGCCCTGATGGACCCCCTGCTCCCACTCTGCTGCTCTCCCACTGAAGCTGGAGCAGAAGTTGAGCAGGGTCTGGTGTGCCCACTGCTCTGTCTGGGACCTGGGACCTGTGCCCTGTGCAGGGATGTTGCACCATAACTACTGATGCTACTGCTGCAGTCACACTCTGAGCTGGAAAACAGGGTGCCATTTCCACTCCAAACCCTCCAGACAGCACTGTTAGGGCAGATTTGTGACTAGTCCTGTGCCACTCTCTGCCAAGCTCCAGTCCTGGCAGCAACAGTCCCTTGGAGCAGCTGAATACTGAATTACAGCTGGTGCCCACAGCCACTCCTCCTGTACTGTGTACCCTGCGTGGGAGCCTGGCAGCAGCTGCTGACACCAGTGCTCTGCCCATGCGAGCAGTGACAGGGGACAGGGTGACTCCAAGTGAAGGCTGGTTGAAGCCACTGACCCCTGGTGGAAGTGGTGGCTCTGTTTCTGGGGACACCAGGGGTATGAGCCTGCAGCCAGAGCCCGTGGGCATTAGAAGGGAAATGTCTGGTCCCACATTTTCCTTGTGCAAAGGCTGACTCCTTCAGTGCCATCACTGAGCAGGTCAGAGCTGCTGGTCTGATCCCTAGAAGATAGAGGGGGCAGCAGATGTCAGGCTGTTTTGGTGCTCATCATCCTCTGTGCTTTGGCTGGCTGGACCTGCTGATGGCAGCCCCCAGACGTCCCTCAGCCTGCAGAAGCTGCCTGGCCAGGAATGGGGTCCTGCTCTCAGGGTGGTACCTGCCTGTGTGTGACCCTGCGCTCTGTGTGAGTCCTGGGGCAGACTCTGCCCCAGCCCTGGAGACCCCCATAGTGCTGGTATTTAGGAGCCAGGTGACAGGCTGGGATGCTGCCCTGTTACAGAAGGAGACCAGGCTGACATTGGCTGCTCTGGTCTGGCTGGCTGGGCCTGGGAGGAGCTGTGCTAGCTCTGTTCCCTCTCTCCACAGCCCAGATTGGAATGGGACACAGCTCCATGAGGCACACCATTGCCTCCAACATCAGAGAGGATGTGGCTGGGAGGATGTGGTCAGCTGGCTCTCATGCCTGGCTCAGTGGTCACGGTGAAATGAGAGCCAGGTGTAATCTGCAGGGTGATAGTGTTGCGTAGTGTGCCTGGCCTGTTGGGGAGGTTGGGGTGAGGAGGAGGAGGAGCATCTCCACAGCAGCACGAGTAATAGTAAATACGTCATTCCTCTGGGTGGATCGAGGGAGACCTCATTCTGGGCTCCATGCATCTTCCAGCCAAACACCAGGAATCTGGGGATCACAGCAAAGCATCCTGGCCCTCTCTCCTTGCCAGTGCTTGGGGAACTCAGAGGTGGTCGTGCAAGCAGCCTGGGTCTCTGTGTCTGTGGAAATGGGTTCCCCCATAACTGCCTCTCACCCACATCCCCCCTACAAGCACTTGGACCATGGTGCCTGCTCAGCTGCAGCCCCTGCAGCCACACTTGGGACTCCTTGGGGTGCAGGTTGAGCTAAGGGGCTGCCAGGATGACGCTGCATCAGCAAGGACCTGGACTTAGGGATCAAAATGGGAACTTCCCAGGCTGTTGCACATACCCACAGCTGCAAGCAGGAGCCCCAGGCCGTGGCATGGGGCTGGATGCTCCTTGCAGGTGGGAAGCCTGGGTGTGAGGTTGCTTTCAAGCTGACTGGCAAGGCTGCCTGCCCCCAGAGCCTGCACAGTGGTCCTGGCTCCCCAGCAGAGTGCCAGACCCTGGGCTGGGGAGCAGGCCTTGTTCCCTGCCAGCTCCAGGCATGCTCCAGCTTGTTGGGTGAAGGGTCCCAGCACAGCCTGCTGAGCAGGTTGGGCTGCACCCTGTGCTACATCTTTCCCTGGCACCATGCCTTGCCTGGGGACACAACCAGCAGCCCCACTACGTCCCAGCACTCTGGGCCGCCTGCCAGGCTAGCTGGACACAAAATGCTTGAGTGCTCCATCCCCACGGGGTGGGGGCAGTGTGCTGGGAGGTCTGTGCCAACACCCCATGTTGTATCCCCCACAGGACGCCTGACCTTTGCTCTGGGACAGTCTGCTGCCATGGCAGACCCCCCTGGCTGCTGCTCTACCTGTGCCACCTGCCTGCTCTGCCCCTACAGCTGCCAGTGGATCACTGCCAAGAAGGAGAAGAGGAAGGGCCTGAGAACCACCAAGGTGACACCTGAGTGATGCTGAGCTGGGGCTTGCCAGCCCCTGTGTGGGAGACTCAGAGTGGTGGCCGGGCTGGGGAAGGGCTCTGGCTGGGATGCTCAGCCAGACACTGGGCTGCTGACCTCTTGCTGCTGCTCCTGCTTTGCAGGGCTGAGCCCCAGGAGAGCTGGGGTGCCACTTGGCACCCTCACTGTCCAGGGACTGCTCTAGCCTGGAGCAGTGAGAAGGTGAGAGCTGTGTTCCTGCTGGGCGACAAGAGTAGAGCATCTGCAGTTCTTGCACGTGCCTGGAGCAGAGCAGAGCCCCAGGGCTGAGTGTGGCAGCAGGTCCCGGGGCACCTGGCCAGGCACGTGGGAGACACAGTTCCTGGGCTGGGTGTGGCCCCACCAGGAGGGTGTCCCCAGCAATTTGTAACCTGGGAGTGGTGAGGCCCTGGGATTCTCTGAGGTCTCTGACTCCCATGGGTGTGGCTCCGCTGCTGCTTGTCCTGTCTTGCCTGGAACGTACAAATAAGTCTGGGTTGCTAGGTGTCCCTCTGGCACCTGTGGCACCCCTCACCTCCCCCACGCACGAGGGACTAGTAGGTGGGGACAATGTAGCTGGACCCAGTCTGCAGACTCAGCACTGCAAGGGAGGTTCTGAGGCACTGCACCTGTCTCTGCCCAGCCCATGGATCGTCCAGCTAGAAGGGAATGGCATCTGGCTCCCTGCCCCTTCTTAGGTCCAAAGTCCCAGCCTGTTCCCAGGGAGTGCTGCATGGGAAAGGAGGCAGTCTTGCCACAGGGGCCCTCCTCCCCAGCCTGGCATAGGCAGATTTTTAGTTTGTTGTGGGACATGCTGACCCATCTTTCTGTAGTATGGGTCCAGCCAAAAGAGACAACCAGGGTAGCTCTGGTCCCTCTCCATGGGGCAGCTCAGTGTCTGGACCCCTGGGACAGTGCCTGCTGTGACCCCCTGTGCTCCCCACTGCTGGATGGCTCATACCAGGGGCTCAGAAACCTGGCCAGGGGCTGGGAGCTCCAAAGGCGTGTGTATAACTCCCATCTTTGGTTTCCAGTGTGACTGCAGCTGGTTCCTTTTCCTGTTCTGCGTCTTCCTCTTCACGCTGGTGTGGCTCTACTTCGCTATCATCATCCTCAATGATTTCCACAACTTCAACGAGTGAGTAGGATCCCACATCCAGCCTTGTTCCCCACACCACCCTTGCCTCTCTGACCCTCCCCTTTGCTGGCAGATTCATCTTCAGGGAGAGGAAGCTGTGGCTAGACTGGTCCCTGGTCCTGCTCATAGCTACGGCTGTGCTGATCAGCTACTCGTCTGTGCTGCTGGTGAGCCCTCCTGACCGTGTTGGGCAGGGGGCATGGATCTGTGCTGAGCACAGGCTGCCATGCCCTGGGCAGGGCTGGGAGGAGCCTGTTGCACCTGCAGCTGGGTCAGCCTGAGCACGGCCAGAGACCCTGCCTGTGGCTGAGTCCTGTGCCCTGTGAGGGCTGAGGTGTGCGGCACAGCCCAGCTCTGACAGCTCCTTGCTCTTGCAGGTCCTTGCTTTGTGCCTTCAGCTCTGCGGCCAGCCCTTGAAGCTACACTGGGTGCACAAGGTGAGAGAATGGGGGTGCAGGGAGGTGGTGCCTGCCCTGGCTGCCCTTGCACCTTCAGGAGTTGGGACCAGGCTACTGACGCTGTGTGTGGCTGCTGTGACCCCACTAAGTCATGGCTGTGCGTGCCTGCTGAGCTGGGCTGCAGCTGTCAGAGCCACATGTCTCTGGGATGGGAATATTCCCAGTGCTCAAAGCATGGAGCACAGAGCTCAGCTGCAAACCCAGATGGGGAAAGTGGGGTATCGAGGCTTGCAGTGGCTCGTGAGGAAGGAATGAGGAGGGCTCTGCCTGGCCTGCAAGATGCTGTGTGCTCCCCTAACTGCCCTGTGCCTTGCCCCACAGATCCTGCTGATTCTAACTGTCCTGGTGGTGGCTGCAGCCTTCACAGGGCTGGGAATAAAGTGGGCGGAGGAGTGGCAGAGTGCTCGTATCTCCCTGCAGGTGAGTCACCTCGATACCAGGGACTCCCCCGCTGTACCCGGTGCCTGCCCTGGGGGGTTGAGCTGAAGGGTGCTGACTGAAGCCCCCAGCATGGCTGTGTGCACTGAATGTTAATTCCCTGCCTCTGGCTTCTGCTGCCTGGCCAGGCATGGTGTTCCTTCTGCTCTTGCAGTCCTGCCTGGAGCAGCTGCCACCAGATTGATGAATGGTGGCTGGACTAGAGCAAGAAGTCTGTTCTGTCCCCCAGGAGTCTGTCCCTCCCTCCCAGGACCTCTGGATCTTCCAGCGGTACCGGCTGCAGTGGCAGATCCCTGACGCTGGAACACGAGTATTTTGGGGACAGGGACTAGTGCTGGCTGACACTCTGTTTGTTTTTGCCTCCCCAGGCAACGGGTCCCTTCCTGCACATTGGAGCTGTGGGGGGAATGACCCTCCTTGCCTGGCCCCTGGCCAGCTTCATCTACCGCACCCGCAGTACAGGTAATCCCCCTCTGAGGTCTCCTCTTGTCAGCTTGGCTGGTGCCCTGCTTCCTGCCACTCAACTGAGTAGCACTGTTGGCAGAGTGGTTGCTCAGGGAGCATCAGTGCGGTGGGAGCAGGTCCCCAGTGTGGTAGGAATGCTCTTGGTTGCATGTCGTGACCAGCCCTTGTTGCAGCTTCAGCCCTCGCTGCTTTGCAGCTCAAGAAGGGCTACAGGTGGCAGAGTGCTGCAGAAGTGCTGAGTTAGGATGCAAGGATATGTAGTGGGCCAAGAATAAATCAGCAGTGTTCCTGAGGCTAGAGATGCAATGTTTCACCTAGGGCAACGACAGGTTAAAGCTGGGTGAAGGAGTCTTGGCTTATTCCTAGTGACCTGCAGAATTCCTCCTCTGTACCTCATGCCCTCTAACTTCTGTCTCTGCCTGCAGGTCTCAAGGTGTTTCTGCTGCTTGTGTACTGTGCAGCAATGATTGCACTATACCTGGCTCCCTTGGGAATCACCTCCCCTTGCATCATGGAGGAGAACCAGCTGCCCCCCAAGCCAGCCTTAGTTGGTCATCGAGGAGCACCCATGGTGAGTGACCAGCACCCTGGCAGTGGGCAGGGTGGATGGGGGGGCACAGATCCTCATGGTCACAGGCCTGGACAAGGTCTGGCCAGCCAGCCCTTGAGTGAGGAGGGGGATGCAGCAGCTGCAGGACAGAGCTGCTTCCTGAGCTCTGCTGGAGCAGGAGCATGTGACTCTGAGCAGAAAGCCTGGCTGTGTAGTGTGGGTTGGGAGGTAGGGACGAGGCAGGCTCTGGCTGTCTCTCCCCAGTCTTTTTCCATCCCCCACCATGGCCAGGTCACCCAGTCTCATTGTGGTTGCCCTAGAGCCCAGCCAAGCTGCTGGGTGCATCCAGGCAGGTTGGGTGCCTGCTTGCTTTCCCATTCTGCCCATGCTCTCTGCACTAACGCCATTCCTTTTTCCAGCTGGCCCCGGAGAACACCCTCATGTCACTGCACAAGGCAGTGGAGTGTGATGTGCAAGTCTTTGAGACAGACGTCATGGTGAGGTAAAGGGGCTCAGAGGGAGGAGGGGGTCTGTGTGTCACCTCCCACAGGGGGCATTCTGGAAGGCACCTGGAAGACTGATATACCCTGTATTTGGTGACAGCCCTGTTCAAAGGGCTCTGCCACTCCCACCTTCCCAGTATGGGACTGGCTCCAGCTCAGTGTCCCAATGATCTGGGAGAGGTACTGGGTTTCTGTCCTCCCCAGGATTGCCTTCCAGGGAGGGAGGCTCTGCCAGGGGAGGCGTACTGCTTGGAAAACAGACCCTGGCTCCAGTTGATCTCATGTAATCCTGTTATTGGGAGAGCTGGTTTAGAGAGCAAGGAGCTACTTGATTGCTGGTTTGGTCTCTAGGTGCACATTTTTGTGTAAAGGGCCACAAGGAGAATAAGGGGGGGGGTTACTCTAGCAGGTGGCTGGGAGGGGGTAGAAATGCCAGGGCAGGAATAGGAAATGAACAGCTTACAACATACGGCTTTCCTCTGTCCTCCTTTGGCAGTGCTGATGGGGTGCCATTCCTCATGCATGACGAGGAACTCACCAGGACCACCAACGTGCAGGCTGTGTTCCCTGACAGGACTGCCCAGAGCACTGCCTTCAATTGGACAGACCTCCAGCAGCTGGATGCTGGCAGCTGGTTTCTGGAGGTCAGGAGTGCCCTTAGGGTGGCTGGTCAGGAATGGGTGCGTTTTGGGGTGAAGCATTAGCCCTGCCCTGGGGCTCCAGAACCTTCCCTCTGGAGCACTGATCCTGGCAGACACCTGGACAGGGTGCAGAAGCCTGCACAAATCCCTTGGGTGCGGTTATGCCCCAAGCTGGGGTTTGTTCTTACTCCTCAGCTGAGTCATGGAGGAGGCTGCTTTGAGAGGGGATGGCTCGTGTTTGCTCTGAGGTGCACTGCCTGCCTGGGCTTGAAGGCAGCTGTGGCCAGGCTCTTCCCAAAAGGTGACTAACTACTGAGCACCTTTGAATGCCCACAGGTGTTGGAGCTGCTTGAATTCTGCTGTTACCGGGGTCAAGGGTTGAGGTGCCCCATAGATGTGCACAGGGAGGATCCCTGTGCCTGTTTGCACTGGAGAGCACACGGAGAGTGTAGGGAGCTGAGAGTCAGAGACGGGCACCAGTTCGGGATGTGGAAGCTTGCAGGGGGTCTGCCTGTGATGACTGCCCCTTCTCCCCCTGCAGCGGAAGCCATTTCCCACCGTGCAGAGTCTTTCTCCTGCTGATCGCAACGAGACAACCGAACAGAGGATCCCGTCCCTGGAGCAGGCTCTAGAGGCAGCCAAGCAGAGCAACATCTCCATCATGTTTGATCTCCGGCCTGAGAACCACAGTGACTACCAGAGCTTTGTCAATGTCACCCTGGGAGTGATTTTACAGTCAGGCATCCCGCTGCAGCAGGTGAGCTGGCCAGGACCCCACCCCTGCCAGGCCCTGCTGTCACACCCTTGCCTGGTGGGAGGTGCCCTGCCAGGCACACAGAGCATCCCTGACACCCATACACCACATCCCATACGTGATCCCTGCTGGGCAGCCCTGCCCAGGTGTGGGGTTCTCTAGCTGGGAGAAGTTGCCAATAATAAGGGTTTAATGCCTACAGATTCAGACCCCTCCAAATACTTCAGACCCTTCTAAATACTTTGGTTTCCCAGGACTGGCCACCCTGGTGTGTAAACAATGACTCAGTCTAGGGAGGGGACCAACACTGCCAGCATGAGGAGGAATACAATGCTGAGGCTTTCACCACCCCACACTCCACCACACCTCTCCCTGCAGCTCTTGGACTCCTGCTGCACCCTCCTGTGTTCCCTTTATTCATCCAACCCCTGCAGCACAGGATATGTGCTGCCCTTAGGGGATGAATCAGCACTCAAATAACCTTTCTTGGCCTTTTGGGAATGCGGAGCAGGCGGGGACAGGGAAAAGACTTCTACTACAGTTCTGATCCAAGGTGCATTCTTGCTGTAGAGTTGAGGATAAATAGATTCCCTTCTTGATGCAAAGGACCCAAAAAAGACTCAACTGTTGCAGATTTCCTAGGCTGGAACTGCTTTCTCCCTTCAGTGGGACCTGTTGTGCTTACTTCTTGGCCAGAGCAAGCTCTTAGGAGACTGTCCTGGCTGAGATCCTCGTGGAGGAGCTGAGTGTGGAGATGGGGGGCAGGAAGCAGCTGTCTAAGCAGGCCATGTGTGCCTGGACTTGTGAGGGAATATTGGAAGAGAGCAAACTCTCTGGAGCACCACTCCTCTGCACGTGCTCTCTGGCTCTTGTCTAGGTCCTCTGGCTTCCAGATGGATTCAGGGAAGATGTCAAACATCAGGCCCCAGGTGTGCAGCAAGTCTACGGCCGGAAGAGACTCGAGAATGAGAAGGAACCAGTACTGCATGTCAATCTGCCCTACCAGGACATGAGCTCTGAGGAGATCAGGTGAGAACCCTTTCCCAAATGCCTGGGAGTTACGGGGGTCTGGGAACTGTCCCAAGGGCCAAGAGGGGTGAGGGCCAGCTGAGGCTGAGTGCTGGTGTGCTGCTGGGAAGGGCTGGGTGTGTGCCTTGTGGACAAGTGGCAGGGCTGGTACAGAGGATGGAGCTTGCTGCAGTCCTCTGCCTTGCCAGCAAATCTGCCCTGGGTCTGGATTTCCAGACAGTCACTCCATGTGGCTGCGAGTGCTGGATCATGTCCCAAATGTACAGCCCTCTCTGGCTGTGCAGTGTGGTGGCACCCTGCTGTCTGCTGCTCTGACCATGGCTGTCCCGTGCAGGCAGTACCGCCAGGACAACATCTCTGTCAACTTGTATGTGGTGAACCAGCCCTGGCTCTTCTCCGTGCTGTGGTGCTCAGGGGTGAGCTCTGTCACCACCAACGCCTGCCAGGTGCTGAAGGAGATGAAACACCCTATCTGGCTGCTTGTAAGTGACCCCTCCATCCTTCTCCCCCACAGCCTTGTGACCCCGGCACATGTGGGTCCCTTTATGCAGCAGACCTGTGGAACTGCCTGGAGGGTGACTTCTGCTCACTGCTGTACTGGCATGGGTACATGTGACCCTGTAGAAAGGACTGGTGGCACAGCAGGCAGGGCTGTGCCACAGCACACCGCCCCTAGCTGGTGTTCAATGGCTTGTCTCATTGCCTTGCAGCCCAGCAGCACATACCTCATGATCTGGATTGTCGTAGACTGTGTTTCCTTCCTTATCATCATCTGGGCCTTCTTCTTGCTGAAGTAGGTTTGATCCCTTTCCCCCTGGCGAGGCAGGTCTTTTGGGGAAGGTTGTGGTGTGCCCTGGGTGGCTGGTGCAGATCCAAACCTGCTGCCACCCTTCTGTGGACTCAGATCCCGGGGGAGGGTCCTCTCCTGTCTGGCTAAGACAGAAGTGAGTGGACGCAGTTTTTATCACCAGGCTGCAGCTAAAAGTCTGCCCTGAGCCTGCCTCGAGCTGCTGGATGCCTTAGTTCACACTTCGTAACCCACTCTGCACCCCAGGGCTTGGTGGGCTGAAGCTGGGGGATCCTGGTCCTGCCCCTTTACACCAATGCTGCAGGCGCTGAGAGCAGTTCCCTCTGGGACTGCGGGGCCCCACAGTCTCCAGCTGGCAGCTCAGGGGAGGGAATGGTGAGACAAGACTTGCATGCTAACATCAATCCTGTTCCATCTCCTAGGAAATGCTCCCACAGAAGACGGCCAGCGGGTGAGTGCGCACGGAACAAGAGCTTCCCTCCCTCGGAGCCAGGCTCTGCCTGTGGGACTCTTCCCTGACAGGCAGGCAGCTTTCTCCAGCCAAACGTGATGGAGTGGTTTGGGATGGCTGGGGGAGGGAAGGGAATCCCAGCCCAGGGAGTTCCTCCTGTCTTGTCCTTAACAAGCAGCCCTGTGGGACAGCACTAGGGAATCCCACATTCCCCAAGTATCCTTAAACCTGCTTTTCAGGCCACTCCGCCTGTCGCTGTGGGATGGTGGCTGCCCACAATGACTATTTTTCTCTGTCTCCTCAGAGTCTGAGACGGATGTGCTGCTCACAAAGATCAACAGCTTGATGCAAGAGTGACCCCTCTTGCCTGCGTCAGCCGTGGGGAGGAGCAGCCAGAGAGCCCTGCGCAGCTCAAGCGGGGGGAGCACTCCTCAGGCCAGCTTCGAGGCTCCTTTCCTTTTCAGACTCCTTCCTGAGCCTCCCTTCTACCGTGGCCTTCCTGGTTCCTTTGCGTGGTGCACAGCTGCCCTCAGCTGAAAAGACTTGGAACTGGGTTCTCATTTCCCACTGACAGCAAGGAACTTAAGCTTTGCGGGGGTTGCCTAGGGGTGGAATATTTATCCAGCAGTGCTGGACCTGAGTCCTCTCCCTTGGGGTGTTGACAGGAGCGGGGATTTGGGTCGCTGTTTGGTGCAGGGGAAGGGCTGTCTCTGCCTGTTGTCAGCAGCTCTGCAGCCAGTTATGGGGCACCTGCTTTAAGGGCTGCTCCCCTGGGGGCTGCTCTGTCCCATGGTTTGAGGAATAAGGAAGGGGGGTGTGGAGTGGTTTGTCAAAAGACAAAGGGGAAGCCGAGCTCTTCACCCTCCCATCCTGGACCGAAATCTTGTCCTTGGTGCTGCTGGCTTCATGTTCGCGGGATGAGGTCCTCACACTCCATGCAGCAGTTAATTCCTGTTGCTCGGGAGAGAAAAGGAGCAGGGCTGGGGGTGCGGTGGGTGTCAGGGGCTGGCAGGACCGCGCTCACGCTCCTGCTGCCGCTCCAGGGCGGCAGAGAGGGAGCGGTGGGACTCGGCATCGGTCACGGTGCAGCAGGGCCTTGAACAGGGAGAGGGGTATCGTGTCAGTTGGACTTGTTGCTGTCTATGTCAATAAAGCAGAGGAGCGGCAGACAGAGCCCGCAGGGGTGCGGCGGACACGCCTGCGTCCTCCCTTCCGCACCTTTCCCTGCCGGCGGCGCTGCCGGCCCGGAGAAGGAGCCGGCGCAGCCCGGACGGTACCGGCCCGGGGCGGGCT
>VZTN01002564.1:69196-95203 GCA_013400515.1 Erpornis zantholeuca | reverse complement strand
GCGCCTGGCCCTGCCCGCCGCGCCGAGCACCGCGGTGCCGCGCTCAACAAGTGTGTGCCTCGCCGGGACCGCGCCCGGTGCTCCGCGCTCCTGCCGGGCAGCTCCCGCCCTCGCTCCCCACCACGGGCGGCCGTGCGACCCAGGGGTTGAGAGCCGAGGACTGGGCGCCCTCGCTTCACGCCGTCCTCGGGCTGTGGACAGGTCGTGCCGCCGTGGCTCGGAGCGGGTGGCCGTGGAGTACTCTGCTTGCAGCTCCCTTGCTTGCTGCGGGGAGGAGAGCGGGCGTGGGGGGTTTGGGCTCTGCGAAGAGCGGTTTCCTGTGAGTGGGACCTTGAGGCACGTGGAGATGGGCCCTGGACACCATGTGCTATTTCTTGGAAGGTGTAGGAAGGTCCTCCTGGTTTACCTGATATGCTGGGTGCACAGCACTTCCCCAGATCCGGAGCCAGCACTCCCCTGCTCCAGCTGGCTGTCACCCGGTACGAGTGGCCAGCAGCACAGAGGTCAGCACAGGGTGCATGCCGCTCTTGCTGTGCAGCCTGGGCTGTGGTGAGAAGTTTACACCAGGCTCGCAGTCTTTGTGCCCTGGTGTGGTGGCCCCCAGCTCTCCATCTGCTTCTTTAGCTTTTGCTGATAAGGTCAGGAATGACCAGGCAGAGACATCTCAGCTCTGCTCGTAGTATGCTGGGCAGTGTTTGGAGCCGGTGTTTTATCTTGCAGAAAAGGAAGTTTGTAGTAATAGCCTAGGACTAGGATTGCCATGAAGCTCGGGGAAGTCCCTTCTTTTCCTGGAGCAAGTGTGGAGCCCAGTTCCAAGTCGGAGCCATTCACGCTTCCCCAGACTCCTTTCCCTGTTCTGCTCCCACGATGAGTCAGTGTGGGCTGGTGACACAGGCAGGAGGACCCCCTTTCACTTTCAGCCAAGGAGAAGCTGGGAGGCTGGGCGAGCAGGGACACCAGGTGGCACGTACCCAAGCAGACACAGGCCCCCTTGTTTGATGACCTGAATTCTCAAGAGCCCTGTGATGAGCAGGGTCATCCTTTCTGCATGAGTTCCTGGCTTAAAAGATGAGTCTCCAGCAGTGGCGGGACAGCTTCCCTGCCTTCTCACACAGACACTCTTTGTCTGCAGTCTGCCTGGGTGACAAAGGGAAATATCCACAGATAGGGCAGGGATGCTCTCAAGATCCACAGGAGCTCATCACCTGCCTGAGATATGGGTCACATCTGAGGTCAGGGCTGCATTGGGAGCCATGGCTGTCTGCCCAGAGAAGTATGGAGGTGTCCAGGCAGAGATCACAGCTCCCGTATTTTAGATCCAGGGTTTTCCCATAGCTATGGCTAGCTTAGTCATTAACCAAAATGTTGCTTCATGGCAGCCTTCAGCAACCCTCCTCTCCAGCATCTCCTCTGACCCCAAGGCATCGTGTTCCTTTCCCACTTGTCTCCTGCTGACCCACGGCTGCTTGCTGCTTTGAGCAATTCTTATGCTTCACCCTGTAGAAACCCAAGTTTTGCCACTCCTGTAGCTGAGCTGTTTGCACTACGTGAATGGGCCTACGCTCAGCTTTGCTGCAGCCATCTGGCCCTGTGTGGGTGACTGCAGCTCCTGCAGGAGTATTCATAGCCCTGTGCAGCCAGAATGTGTCCAGCTCCTGAACGGCTTCTGTGCCTGGGAGATGGCAGAGGTGTTCAGGCTGCCCAGTGACACAGGGTTCAGAGGTGAGTCAATCTGATTTTAGCCTCTGATTTTCAGGGTTGGTGGCAGAACCACCTCGCCTCCAATCCTTGCCATGAGCCCTCAGTGCCTCTCAGCAGGGTTAGCTTTTCCAGGTGTGTGTAAGGAGGCTGCTTTTTTGGCTGTCTGACTTTTAAAAATTCAAACTGGAAGGCAGCTTGAGGCATTATCCAAGGCTGCACTCAAGCCTTCCCTTAACATCCTTCACTGTTAATGCCTTGTTACTCCTGTGTCATCTCTGCAGACACTGAACGGGCAGTGGAAATTCTGACCAGATACCAAAGCACCCTGCGGTCCCCGGAGGAGCAGGAGTTAAAAGCTTCCATTGGAAAAGTCTCGCACATCTTCCAAAGTGAACTCTTCCAGGCTCTGCTGGGTAAGCCCCTGCCTTGCAGTCCCTTGCAGTCCCTGCAGCCTCGTGTTTAGTGGGGTGGCTCAGGAGCCTGATCCCACACCAGTGCCTGGCACTGACCAGTGCATTCCGTGAAAGCACATGGCATGTAATGCCAGGGAGCTGGGCTGTCTTTCCCCTCCAGGGCTTGGGCAGGAGATACCAGGGCTGCAATCACTGGGTGTTTGTAATGTGAGCAGGATTCCTCAGCCTGATTGAGGACAAGGGGTAAGGCCTTCTTGATCAGGCCTGATAAGGGATCCTGCCCTGCTATGAGCAATCACTGTGCTGTGCAGGCCTGGTGTGCCCAGGAAGGAAAACTATATTTTCCTGTCTTTAAGAGAGAGTCCACATGTACCCAAGCTCCTTTGGGGTATTCTGGCCTTTCTGGTGCTTAGACCCACCAGCACTTGTGAGTAATGCACTGTTCCAGCGGCTCCATTTCACGCAAGAAACAGACTTAACAGCAAGGCTCATCTTGGGGCTGGACACCAGAAGATGGCATTTTGAGCACTGTATGTAAATCCACTCCATGTGGATTTAGACAAATGCAGCTTCTCTGTGCAAGGCACACAGCTATCTTGCTGTTCTCTTTAAGTTATTATGTTCACTGTGGGCCTTTGGAAATGCTTGCAGCCTTCATGGTTTCTGTTCCTGGATTTCCTGGGAGAGAAGCTAAGTCTCCCTGGTGCAAGGAAGGGAAAGCATCCCAGAGGCTCTGCACTCTTAGAGGAAGACCCAGGCCCCAGGGTGCAGAGCTTCACATGTGGTCTGTGGCTCACTCTCAGTGCATTTTGACCCAAGGCTGTCTCAGCCCTGGTGCTCCCCCCACTGTCGCTGTTCTCTTGGCAGCTCTCACCTTTTCTTCACACCTCTGCAGCCAGAGTTCCACTTCTGCACCCACAGAGATGAGTTGCCAGCAGTGCCTCTGTGCTTCGGGTTTTCCATTGAAAATGAAGTTGAATGCTGTGTCCTGAGTAATTTTTTTCTTTCCTATTTTCTTTCTTGCTGTTGGAGCATCACCTGGAGGCTTTCAGTCCCAGCATGTCCTTTTAAAGGTCTCATGCTGGAATGTCTATGCCAGCAGCAGCAGAGCCGTGTGACAAGGGTGGACTCCCCAGGGCAGGTGGGCCCCCCTGGAGTCAGTGAACATCTCCTTTCTTATGTCTTAATTTATACAACCTGATTTCTAAATGATCCCTAGCCTGGAGGCAGCAATCCCGAACAGGGCTGTGACCTTGACCAACCTGACATTAGCCCAACACCTCTGGGTGTTATGTGCTGGCCAGTCCTCCCTGGGGCTGTGTGAAGGCAGTGAAGCAGGCTTTTCCCGAGGCCTGGGGCTGTTGCTATCAGTGCAGAAGTGCTGTGGAGAGAGCGTGGCTGTGGAGATCACGTCTGCACACACGCCGAGCTGGCTGCAGCTGCATGCTGGCAGGCAGATGCTGCAGAGGTTCCAGCTCCCTGCTCTCAGCCACTTGTCTTGGTGTCCTATCAGCACTGGCACGAGGGAGTGTTGGGAGTGTCGCTTGTTTACTGGTGACCTTTTCAACTGGTTTAACAGGATATTAATTCCCTGTGCCAGAGCGAGCCTTTCTCTAGATGTGTTTACCTAAACTAGGAATTTGCATTAATTACTTCCGGCCCCCCCACTCCGCTCCCTCTCCCTGCTTCCCCTTGGAGTGTAGGTTTGTGAATTCCTCTGTCCCAGCATGGACATTGTGTCTGGCTGCGTGCTCACTGTGGCCACACACGGCTGGCACACACCGAGTTGCCTTGTGTCCATGGTCCAGACCCGCTGGAGCACAGTAACAACTCTGCAAGGGTGATAGAACATTTCTATTTTATTTATTTTCGCCCCTCCTTTTCCCAGTGGGCCACTATGTCTCTGTCTGATGTCTGCTCCGAGTCACAGCACTGGCTCAGTGTGGGAGGAGGATTTGCAGGAGAGCACAGACACACTGCTCAATGCAGAGCTCCCTTCTCAATGCCCCACACCAGTGCCAGATGCTTCTGGCTCTGGAGAGGCCTTAGCCTGCAGAGGTCCCTCCTCTTGCAGCCTCTCAGCAACACAGCTCAGCTTTTTTTCAGCCCCTGGGGAAGATTAATGTGTGAGCATGGTCCATCCCTGTCCTCAGGTCACCTGCTCCTGCAGGTAATGCTCTTCTAGAGCACGCATTGGCTGATTAGAGTTCAAACATCAAAATGCATCAGGCCACAGCCGACCTACCAGAAGTGCCAAACATCATGGAGTTTGCCAAGTTGGTCCACATGAAAAATGCCAGGGATATGACTTTCTGTATGCTATTTTTTTTTTTTAAGAAACAGCTGTTTGGGGGTCTCTAGAAGCCCCAGCCTGTGTTGTGTCCAGGATGTGTCCGTGTTGTGCTGGGTGTATCAGTCACTGCAATCATGCCCGGTGTTGCTCTGCACATGCACCGTGTTCTGCCAGACTCCTCTGAGCACAGCACAGCCCTTTAAGTCCTTGTGACCACCTCCCTGTCCCCGGAGCTGCTGGCTGGGCCGGGGGCACACTGCCTGTGCCAGGACAGCTCCTGTCACGGCGGGGGCCACGGCTGGCTCGGCACGGCACAGCGGTGCGGGAGCTGCTCTGCGCTGGAATGTGCCAAACCCTGCTCCGCACAAAAGAAATTCCTTGGCTGTGCAGAGGGAAAACAGGCTGTGCTGGCTCCCTTCTCCTGGCCCCTCTCTCCCTGTGTCTGAGGCTGTGGAGCCAAGTGCGTGACTTGCAAGGGAACAGCCCAGCAAAGAGGTGCTCCAGGAGCCTGGGTTGGGGCAATGGTGGCCCCGCTTTCCCTTTGCTCCGTGGAGCCCCTCAGGGAGATGCTTGGTCTCTTGTGCTCCTGGGGAGGATGGGGCTTGCACACAAAAGCAGCTCCCTGACCTTTCCCTCCCAGAGCCGGGGCTGAAAGGGGCTGTTGTGCCCTTTGCAGCGGGAGAAGCTGCTGGACAGGCAGGGTTTGTGTATGTCCAGCTGTCCCAGCTGCCAGCAGCCCACGGGGCAGAGATCCTCCCGAAAATCCTCTGGGACTCAGCTCCTCTCCTGTGCCTGCCTCAGCTCCTCTCCAGTGGCCAGTGCAGACCTCTGCAAGTCCTGTCAGCTGCTTGGGCCCCCAGTCCTGCCCTGCAGCTCCTTTTACCCCACCAAAGGTTCCTCCCAGAGCACCCTGATGTGGTGAAGGCAGAAGGAGAGTCAGGTAGTGCTTCCCTGAGTGCAAAACTCCAGCAAGACCAGGTTTCCAGCAGTGCTCCCTCACCGGGTAATGGCTTCACCGGGTGCCTGCAGGAACCAGGGTGGAAAACTGGAAGAATCTGGAGGATTCCCAGCCCTGAGGACTCCTCCTCTTGCAGATTTGCCCATAACAAGGACGGAAACTTGCAGCTTGCTTGGAAAAGATCTGCTGTGGGAGCCATGGGTGTGAATGGCAGTGGGGCCGTGGCTGGGGGTCTGGTGCAAGGCTGGGGTTTCTGCTTGGGGTAAATCTGTGGAGCTGCAGCTGGTGACAGTGCACACATTGGGGAAGAAATGTCATTTTCTGGAAGTGCATATGCTGGCTGGCACAAGGGCACTGCGTTAGTATGCTGGTGCTATAGAAATATTTAATGACATTTATTTGATGTGTTAACCCCAGGAAAAAATAGTTTGAAAAATTCTAATCTCTGTAAATCTCGAGTTGCTTTTCCTTATTATATCCAAAACGGATTTACATGTCATCACACAGAAACTGGGTAGTAAGACAGAACATGCAGCTTCCTCTTTTGCTACCACAACGTCCTCTTATGGAGGCTTTTCAGGTAGTGCTGCTCTTAAAGTGCAGAGGTGAGGCAGACTTGTCTGCAATTTGCGATGCCTCTAAGAAATGAAGTAAACCAGCATATATTAAAATTATCTTTAATGCCACGTGCATGTGTCCTAAAATGTACTTCTGCCCTTTGCTGCCTGAACCCTATCCACCAATCCTGAAACTCCTCTAATCCCTGGTGCCAGCAACAATTCTCTCTTCTGGCAAGCACCTAAACTGGGCTGAGGGTTTTGGAGGTGGAGAACGGCTGCTCCAGGGGACAAGTTTCCTGCCCCTCAGGTGCCTTGCCAGCTTGGCTGCCCAAGGCTGTGTTCCTGCAGCAGATGGGTGACAAACGGGGATGCCAGCAGCAGCACACCCCCACCCTGTTTTCATTCTTGCAAAGTTTGTGTGTTCCCAAGGTAATCTGTGCAGCCAGAAGCCGCTGCTATCCTGTTACGCAATTATTATTTTTATAACCAGAGGGAGAGATGTTTTAGCACGAAAACAAAGTCCAGTTTCTCTGGCTGTGAAATGAGTGCTTGCTGTGACCTCGTGTCTGATTTGGGAGGGTTTCAGGGGCTGCCATCCTCCTGTTTGGCAGCCAGGGAGCTGCAGAGGGGCTGTCCCAGGTGTGGTGGGTACATCTGGCGACTCCCACTCCATCGTTGCTAGCTGCCACATGTCTCCCAGGGCACAGGACAGAGCCTGGCAGCACAAAACAGCAGCTCCGAAAATGGCACTGATGCCAGGCAGTGGCATGGTGCTCCCTGCTCTCCGGCAGCCACAGAGCCTGGCTGGGCTGCCCTTGGGGACCCAGCTGGTCTCCCAGCAGCTGAGATTAATAGCAGCTTTGCCCCTCCAGCTGGGAGGTCAGCAAACCAGGCAGCCCCTGGGAACTGGAAGATGGGGGTTGATGCAGCTCTCGTCCCATCTGCGACATGGATGCTGCAGTTCACGGGCACGTGGTTAAGCACTGGGAGAGAGGATGGGGAATTGTGCCTGGGCGTGCAGCCCTGCTCTGTGAAAGCATCCCTGGTGTCACAGGCAGAGTGGGAGCTTCAGACAAAGTTTATTAAAATAGCTGTTGAGTCATGAGGTGAAGAAAGGACACCTTCCTTTCTAAACTCATCCTCAGAGTGCCTGGGTGCAGCTGGATCCAGTGTTATCCCCAGACTTTGTCAATGGTATATGTTTAAAGGATTATACAGGTGTAGATGAACCTTTATACAACTTTGTCCCACAGGATTAAGGATGATAAACCTAGTGTATTTATATAAATATATTGAAAGATTTGTTTAAATTGATTACAATAATGATAAGGATTAGGGAAAAAAGAGCTTAATCAGAATTATTTATTAAACAGTATGGATAGCTATAACTACTAGTGTAGTGCACTGTTTTTAAGGCAATATTAAAGCAATTATATTCAAGCTAGCTAAACAATTACTAAGTAGAGGTTGATGTTACTCACCCATACCAATGACCAAGGGCAAATCTCTGACTCAGCCTTGAGGAGTGACCTTGAGGGGCATCCCCACTCATACCTTATGGAGGTATGATAGAAGTCCTCACTCTGCAAAAGTGTGGCCTTTTATAGTATAAAGTGTTTGACTGTCAGTCATATGCATTTTTTAGATTATGTGTAACCAGACTTAATCAGCAAAATACACTTTGTGCTGAAAAAGGCGTGAGCAGCTCTTTAGTTTCTTCTTCTCACCACTCCTGACTCCCACTTCCATATCAGAGCGTGCACATTCTTGCTACTCCCAGCTTCAGTCAGGGAGCATGTCTTGCACGTTCTCATGGTGGGGTTGGAGAGTTTGGGCAAGCTGGTTCTCAGTTCAACACTAAGAACAGCAGACCCTCCTCGCTTGATCTTATCACTGCTCCGCAGACCCTCCTCACCCAGGCCTTCACCAATGAATTTGTAAGACAAAATTCCAGCTGCTGTATCCCTGCTTAGGCAGAGCAGCATCCTGTTACACCTGGGAAATAGCCCTCAGGCAGTGGTCAGCCTGTCCCTGCTTGCACTGCCAATGCTCACCAGATTTTCCATTGAAATCTTTGTGATGTGGGCATTTAATATCTCCTGGTGCCTTGGCATGGCAGAGTTTCAGGTGAGAAATCACAGACTAGAGGGCAAGTACAGGTGGTACTTCATTCATGAGCTCCCAGGGAGTGCCATGGCAATGGCCACGTCCCCCTCAAGCTGAGACCCACAGCTTGCCCCTTGAGTTGCTCACAGAAGAGGAGCTCTCTAGCTTCCTCCACAGCAGACGCAGGTACAGAAAATGAACTGAGGTTCCTGCTGTGTCTTTTCCTGCTTCAAGTGCTCATTTATGCTGCCTTGACTTTTTGGCCCTGCTGACTCCACCAGGCTTCCTGTTTCCCAGGTGCTTGAAGGGATTCATTACTTTTTTTATGGCTTTCGGAAGGCGTTTACCAAACTCTTTTGGCTGACCTCTTGGAGCTTTACCTTTAACCTGTCAGCATTTACCATCCGTTCTGGTTTTCTCATTTAGATCCAGCTTCAGCAGTTCAGATGCACATCTCCTCATTTTCTGTAGCCTCTTTTCCTCTGCAGTCAAGCCTTGCTTTCCTCCCTTTTGCCTTTACAGTATCCTCCAGCCAGACTGCATGTCCCAGTGGGTCTCTCTAAATAGGCTCAGAGCTTCCCACAAGTTTTTGTTACTCCTTTCAGTTTCTTCATAAAAACAGGTTCTCACTTTTGATTTAGTTTATTTTTTGAAATTAAACACTTCTGCAATGGATATGTTGAGCACTGTGGAGGTGCTGGCTCTGGAGATGAACTGAGGGCTGCCATGAGCTGGCAGCTGCCTGTGTGCAGCAGTGGGGGCTTCCTTAGGGAGGAACAGCGCCCACTGCAGCCCTTCTGCTCCCTGGAATCCTCTGTGTGTGACCAAAAGGGGGTAAAATCCTCCTGGATTTTCCTAGCTGGGCTAGGGGAGGGTCTGGGCTCCCAGAGCCCCTCTGGAGCTATACCTGGGCAGCTGCTCTCAGGTCTCACTCTCACCCCATAACTCTGGAGCAGTGAGGGCTGGGACACCCCATTTTCATGCCTCTCTTTGGAGCCACTACAGTTTACACCAGCAGACTCAGGACCTTGGAGCCTAGAATGAGGGTGTTAGGTACCTGTTGTGGCAGTGTGCAGGTGGGAAGAGGGGAGGTATCAGGGAGGGAGCTGGGGATAACAGAGCTGTAGTCATCAGCTTTAGAGCTTGTACTCTGAGTGCCCTGTGCCCTCTCTGCCTGTCCCCCTGGGAAGGGAGCCCCTGCACTCCCCAGGGGTGCTGGGGAGGGAAAAGCCCATCAGTGTCAGGGCAGGCAGGCAGGGGCTGCCTGGTGCAGGAGGCTTTTCAGAGCAGAAAGGACAGGGGACCATGCCTGGGGCTGGCACAGCCTGGAGGAGAGCAAGATGGGGTGGGTGTTGGACTGACACTGCTGAGCACATTTTCCTCTTAGCCCCTGTGGACCGTGTGGTCATTGCTCAGTGGGCATTCCCGCACCTTCCAGAGCCATGGGCACTGCACAGTGAGCCAGGCACCCCACTACACCTCTTGCCTTGCAGAGGGGCTGTGGTGGACAACACAGCCAGCACAAGGGGCCAGCAGAGCCCTCTCTCAGGGTGCCAGCCTCTCGCAGAGGGCTCAGACCCAGGGGGAAGAGTGGGAGGTCACAAGTGCTGCACCCCACAGAGGTTGCTGTCAGGCATCAGGCTGTCTCCCAGTCCTGAGGATGCTTCTCCTGCTGTTTTGCAGATATCCACGAATTCTATGATTTCACGCTGCGCTCTGCACCCCTGCAATCTCCGAGCCTGGACGCACGTCATGGCACAGCCAGGCAGCAGCTTGGGGCCGGCGAGCCCAGCTCCACAGCCACACCCAGAGAGCCCCAAAACCTGCCTGAGGTAAGAGCCACCCTCGAAGTGCTGCAGGGCCAGACCCTGCACACTCCTGCGCTGAGAGGGATTCAAGGGGCACAGCAGGCTGCCGGCCACCACAGCCTGCCCAGCTCACATCCAGGCTGTTCCCACACTTTCTCTGTGATAGCTTGTCTCATTAATGAGGCAACCTCTCTGGTTCACAAGTGTTAATTGAATTACTCATAATGCCAACAGCTCCAGCTCCAGCTCTGGCTCCTGCTCTGCAGTTGCAGCTGGATTAGTTGCTCCCGTCTGACGCTGTCTCCCATGGAGGCGTTTCAGCTCTCTGATCCAGCTACTTTTGATAAGTGAAGTAGGTTGAGTCTTTCAAGTCTCCCTTTTCAGGATTTTTTTCCCAGCTCTCAGATAACTTGTGTCTCTCTTATTTGCATTCTCTTCAATTTTCAACAGTCTCCTAAAACATTCAGCACCAGGTGGAGAGGCAGGAATTGAGCAGTAGGGTCTCAGTTATCTCAAAGGCACCAAGGTAAATAAAATTGCCTCGTGTCTTTGCAGGGCTTCTTTCCATCCCCCCTCTCACTGCCTCATGCCCTGCCATGGGATGCTATGGGAACCCCTTAATTGGAGATATGCTTGTGCAAAAATGCAAAAATTCAAGGATTCCTCCTTTGAGTGAAATAACCCTATCAGATAAACACCATTTTCTGCCTCACAGACTGAACTGGCTTCCCATCATATACCTGGGGGGACTCCAGATTTGAGTGTCACACAGGGAAGATGGAGCTGAATTATATCATCTAAGGAAAACCAGGAATTTAAAAGAGTTTGGGGATCAAAAACAGGGGGACAAAACTGCCCACAATCACTGCAGGAGATATTTGTGTCCCTCTGATTCAGGAACCAATTCAGGAACCACTTTAGTCCCATCCTTTCTTGACCCTGTTCACATTGACAGTCTCTTTAGTTAAAGTCAAACCTGCATATCTAGTAGGTATTTATGAGCACATTTTTAATGATGTTTTGCCATAGGCAGTGGGATCCTGCTTTGGTTTTTTTCAGTGTCCTATAGCCTTGATCCACCCAGCAGTGAACTCTGCTGGCCACAGCCACCAGTCTCAGTGGCCAGGCCAGTCCATGAGTCCCCGAGGAGATGTGACATTCAATAAGGACATTTAAAAATCAATGTGGAAACAAGCAGGCAAGCAACTGTGGGCCTTGCACAGCTGGTGTGAGCAGTGCCCCTCCTCCCTCCACCATGCCCTATCTGCAGGGGGGGAATGAAAAAAGCATCCAGTCTCAGGGCTTGCTCGTACTGAACACAGCCCAAGCCACTGACACCATTGAATCCCTCCTCCTTTCTCCAAAAGAAAGTGTTTGAGGCGTCTTGTGTTGGCCAGCAAACCTCCAGCATCGCCTACAGTGACCCTGCTAGCCCTGGAGCTGGTGCCAGGCAGGCCGACATAAGAGGTGGAATGCCCACCAAAAGCACTATTCCCCTTGCGTGGGGAAAAGCTCATTTTGGCCCTTCCAGAAGCAGCAGAGAGCCTGGAAGCAGCTGGCCTGCCCTTCCCACCATGTCTCCCCTACATATCTCATTTCAGGACTCCTCCTGGGACCGTGAGCAGAGGCTCCCCACGGGAGCTGGGGACAGCGCTCCGGGGACACCGCCACGGCTGGTGAGGGTGACAGCGCGGCGGACGGAGGCACCAGCCAGTGTCTGCAGCCTGGTGCTCAGCTCTCACAGCACCCTGCCCCAGGTGAGCCTCCGTGCGCCCCACGCCACCTCCCACCCTGCCAGCGGCTGGCACTGAGGGGACAGAGCCCGGCACTGAGGGGGACAGAGCCTGGCACTGAGGGGACAGAGCCTGGCACTGAGGGGACAGAGCCTGGCACTGAGGGGACAGAGCCTGGCACTGAGGGGACAGAGCCTGGCACTGAGGGGACAGAGCCTGGCACTGAGGGGACAGAGCCTGGCACTGAGGGGACAGAGCCTGGCACTGAGGGGACAGAGCCTGGCACTGAGGGGACAGAGCCTGGCACTGAGGGGACAGAGCCTGGCACTGAGGGGACAGAGCCTGGCACTGAGGGGGCAGTGCCCGGCACTGAGGGGGCAGGGCCTGGCACTGAGGGTACAGAGCCTGGCACTGAGGGGACAGTGCCCGGCACTGAGGGGGCAGGGCCTGGCACTGAGGGGACAGAGCCTGGCACTGAGGGGGCAGTGCCCGGCACTGAGGGGGACAGAGCCTGGCACTGAGGGGACAGGGCCTGGCACTGAGGGGAGAGAGCCCGGCACTGAGGGGGACAGAGCCTGGCACTGAGGGGGCAGTGCCCGGCACTGAGGGGGACAGGGCCTGGCACTGAGGGGAGAGAGCCTGGCACTGAGGGGACAGAGCCTGGCACTGAGGGGGCGGTGCCCGGCACTGAGGGGGACAGAGCCTGGCACTGAGGGGACAGAGCCCGGCACTGAGGGGGCAGTGCCCGGCACTGTGGGGGACAAAGCCTGGCTCTGAGGAGGCAGGGCCTGGCACTGAGGGGACAGAGCCTGGCACTGAGGGGGACAGAGCCTGGCACTGAGGGGACAGGGCCTGGCACTGAGGGGGCAGGGCCTGGCACTGAGGGTACAGTGCCCGGCACTGAGGGGACAGGGCCTGGCACTGAGGGGACAGAGCCTGGCACTGAGGGGGACAGAGCCTGGCACTGAGGGGGCAGGGCCTGGCACTGAGGGGGACAGAGCCTGGCACTGAGGGGACAAAGCCTGGCACTGAGGGGGCAGGGCCTGGCACTGAGGGGGACAGAGTCTGGCACTGAGGGGACAGTACCCAGCACCAAGGGGGCAGTGCCGGGGCCCCACTCTCTCAGCACTGCAGGGACAGCGCTTCCCTCCCCATCCCTGGGGCTGGCAGTGTGTCCTCCTGGCTGTTCTGCTGATGCTCCCACCAGGAAATCAGGCGGTCACCCGCGCAGGGACAGTGCTGCAATCACCCTCTCACGTTAGCACTTGCCGTGGCCCCGTGTCAGCCCTCAGGGCTCGGAGGGCAGGTGCATGTGGCGCAGGAATAAAGAGGCTGCGTGGAGCTGGAAATCCTCCCAGGCCCGTCCCCCTCACCCCCAGCGCTGGCACGCTCCCACGTTGCAGATTTCCGTGTTCTTTTCTCCGAGCTCTTAAATGGCAGGTCCGTTCCTCAGCTTCCCGGGAGCTTTCCTCTGCTGTCTTGTTTACTTGGAAACACCATTTATTTGGATGTGCATCGTAAAGCTCAGCTTCCACCTGGTGCAAGAAAATCGTTTTGGGCTACGCGTTTGAGGGGAGTTGTAGGGATGAGTGAAGGGCAAAGTGTACTTTTGGGAAGGATGAAGTGGCCAGGAAGAATGGAGCTCACCACAGATTTAAAATTATATGAAAATGTTGTTTTTCTTGGCAAAGTTTGAAATAATGCTTGTTTGCTAAGTCTTCTTCCAAAGTATTTTAAATACAAAAATTGCACTGCCTCTTTTCTGTCCTTTTTTAAATGTTTCCTTTCTTTTTCTGGACTGCAATAAAATGGGTAACACCCCATTTTTTTCTCTTACTGTTTAATTTCTCCTTTTCCTCTTGTTTCTCTCTACATTTTCAATCATTCACCATATCTTTAGCAGTTTTTGAAGGGCGAGACAGTTGGTTTTCTGAATATGACAAGAAGATGAGCTTGGCTGCTGATTTCCATTTGCCAGTGGGTGGGAACCACCACCACAGGGGAGTCACAGGGTGAAACCCATGAGGGGGTGAGAGCCTGAGCAATTTGGAACAGATTCTGTTGTGATTTTAAGGGATTTTCTTCCTAACTGTCCCAGGCCGTGAAGCACAGCAGCTCTTGCATCCAGCCCCAAACATCTGGCTGAGTTGCAAAGTCTCCTTTAGCAGCAGATGCCTAGATTTGATTTTAAGGCTTCATGCAATGGGGAATCTGCTCTGTCCCTGGCCTGGCTGGTCTGATGGTTATTTATCCTTCACATTAATAATTTGTATTTTACTGTTAGCCTGGATTTCTCTTGCTTTAGCTCCCAGCACCAGGAAATTTTGCTGCCTTTGTTTGGTAGGACCTTGGCAATCAGAAATGTTCCCAACATGTAGGTATTTATAGATGCGTCTAAGTTCCCTCTTAACTTTCCCTTAGATAAACTAAACAGATTGGCTTCTTCACTCACTCGCTGTTGAGGCAGGTTGTTCCAGACCTGAAATAATTCCTGTCATTCTTTTCAGCCTCCTTCTTTCCTAGCCTGTGTCAGCATGGGGCCGGCCCTCGGTGCCAGGTGCTGGTGCTTTTGGGGTCACCCATTTGCAGGGACCGCAGCTGCCAGCCCCGAGCAGGGGGTCAGTGTCCTGAGAGGGAGGAACAATGGGGACCTGGGTGGGCAGACTGGGACTCTGAGAGGACAGTGCTCTGGCAGGGCTCTCATCTGCAACCTCCTTCATCCCAGAGGATGGTCATTTCACAGCGTGGCTGCAGGCAGAGCAGGGAGCTGGAGGTGAAAAGCTGTGAGGATGGTAGTGTTCAGTGCCAGACTTCTCCATGCCTGTAGGCCGGCCTGAAACTTGGCTTTCTGCAGAAACCCAGCAGCTTTCCTGAAAACTGGAGCCAAGTGGTGCTGGAGAGCTGCAGGCTCGAGCTCCTCTGCAGCAGCCCCTGTGCTGGGAGGCAGAGTCCTTTGTCACAGCAGTGAGCCTTTCCCCAGGATGTCACCTTCACTGCTGAATCCAGGCCTTACCCTGACAGAGGGGAGCATTTCCAGCAGTCCCCCATGGCAGCGATTTGGGCCATGGGACAGTATCAGATGCCTGGGGCAGGCTGTGCTGCTGGACCACAGCACAGGCCCCATTTCTCATCCTTCACTCCTGTATGAAAGCATGAAGGGCATCTCAGCTCCTGCCAGCATCACATCCCATGTCAGTTCTCAACAGCCACAGCATGCAGGACAGCACCAGGGCTGGACAACACCTACACACCCAGCTCCTGCTCTGCTCCATGGGGACTTCTTGCTTTCCAGCCTTCAGTGTGTGCCTTTTTTTGCCACAGGCATTTCCAAAGTGGGTTTCAGAAAGATACCTGAGATGGCAAATTGCATTTGGAAGAACCAGGGGAGCTTTTATAATAGCTGATAGTTAATTCTAAGGCAGAGAATTAGAATCCAGCCATCAGCCCAGGAACGAGAGCTCTAGTGGACACCCTGCCACTGATAAAGGCAAGATGAGCTGGCTTTTCCTACCTGAAGTAAGTGCAATTCTCTTAGTGCATCCATCAATGTAAGTAAGTTTTCCTTTGTCCTGGCTTTGTCCTCTCCCCTGCCCACAGCTCTCCACGGCATTGTTAACAGAGCAAAAGCTACCATGACCTGCTTCAGGCAGGAAGATGCATGTCAAATACATTGCCTCTCCACACAAATGCTTCCAGGAACAGGAAATTTTTGCCTGCTGGCGAGGATGTGGGTGTGCTCTGAATAGCCCTGCTGTGTGCAAATGGCTGCTACGAAGGAAGAGGTGCCGGCAAATACAGCAACAACATGTGCTTCCTGTTGATGCTGAGTGGGCTGAAAGCATCCCTCCATGGGAAAGTGAATGTTCAGCCCTCAACGGGGCTAGAGCAAAGGGACTTCAGCAGATAAAACGCTCTGTTGAGGCTAACAGAGGCACAACCCTGCCTGAGTTCCGGGGCTTGTGGGGTTTTAATTGCAGAATGCTTCATTCCAACCTTTTCCCGAGCCCTGTGGTTGCCTTAGCAGGGCTGCTCGGGGTTTATGTGTATGTGCAGCGGGAAGACTCACGAGGATGCTCCTCCTGTGGCCGGTGTCACTCGCCTGTGCTCTCAGGCTGCCAAGGAGGCTGGTGCTCTCAGTAAACGCCGTTTTCATCCTCCGTGCAGGGAGCAGCCAGCTGTAAAGATAAATGAAAGAGGAACAATGCCGCTGATGAGCGGAGCTGCGCGCCTGCGAGGAAGCGCTGCTCTTCCCCTGCCACCCCTCTCCCGCTTCGCAGCGCGGCTCCGCAGCCGCTCTGACTTCATCGCTGTCACCGCGCCAGTGCGGGGCCGCCCCTCCGCCCCCCTGCCCGTGCATCCCTCCCTCCTGCCCGACCTTCCTCGCTGTGCTGCCCCACGCCAGCGCCACGGCTTTGTCCTCGCTCAGCCTGACAGCTGACACGGAGCAACAGCAGGTCCCGATGTGATGGAGGGCGCTAGCAAGGCTGCTTTGGAGGACAAGCATTCCGTGCGTGCTCTGAAATCACCGGTGAATAAGAAACCTCGCTGGCAGGGGTCACTGCTGCTCCGGCAGGCTCCGGGTGTGTGGGATGCCTCTGAGCGTGCCCGCAGCGTGAGAGGTGCAGTCTGTGCTTTTAGCCCTGCGGGGCTGAGGCCAGAAATGTCCCGGTCTCCTCCCTGTGTCCCAGGGAGGACACAGCTCTGGCAGAAACGCCCTCTCAGGGTGTTAGGAGCCCTCTCTGCTGCACCTGCTGCTGAAGAAGATGCATCCGGCTGCCCCATAACCCATAGTTCAAGTGCCAAACAAGTCCACGGAGCTCCCCGGGGCATTTGGCAGAGAAAGGCAAGCTGTGCCGCCAGCGTGGCGACCGGCTGTCTGCTTCTCCCATCCTTCTCTCAAGTGTTTTTTCCTCTTTCCCGCTATGCCTTCGGCCAGGGAGAAGGGCGTGCCCGTGCTGTGCACCTTTGCCTGCCAGGAGCAGCGGGTCAGGATGAGATGGGTGTGTGGCAGATGCTGCAGCTGCAGAGATGCCGGCTGTGAACTCCCTGCTCCCCTGCCTTGGCTGCAGCCTCACCACTCTCCATTTTCTCTGTGAGATACAGGAGAGGGGAAGCAGCAAGGAGCTGTGTGCTGTTGCATGGAGCATCAGGGCAATGAAGCAGATCTCTGATGTGGGCAAATGTCTAACAATGAATGCAGTCCCAGCAAGAAGCCTCCTGTCAGGTTGCTTGGTTGCTTGGACAGTGCCCTGCTGTCCCCACCACCCCATGCCTTCTCTGTGGGCAGACTTTACCAGGCCATTGCTTTATCTCATCCTGAGTCCATCAGTATCAGCTCTGCAACCCCAAAATCCAAGGAAGTGGCTGATGCTCAAGCAGTGGGAGCACAGAAGCAACCTGCTCCTGGGGGAACTTCCCCCTCCCCATGGCATCCCCATGCAAGATGGAGAGCATGCTTATTTTAGGAGAAGCAGAGAAGAAAAGCAGCAACCCACAGCCCAGAGGCTGCTGCCCAGGGTTACTTGGGCCACTTTGTACCTAGAGGTTGCTTCAGGGCATTCGGATGCTCTCCAGCAATTTTTTGTTTTGACCTTGCAGACATGGGCTCAAAAGCCAAAGTGCTGAACTCAAGAGGGTGCCTGTCTGTAGTAACACACACAGATTGAACCACACATCAGCCCTGCACAGCAGGGGCACCCAGCTGGGCAGCCAGCTGCCTGTGTCCCAGGCATGCTGCTGCTCAAAGTGGGGGTCAGCAAGGGCTGTGTCAGTAAGAGCTGTCACTTCAGTGGACATTTTGGGGTTGAATGGTCTCAGCTTTACTAGAGGCCCTTACTATTCCTGCTGCAGAGATGAACATGCTTAGACTTCAGTTCTCCCAGCTCAATAACCAGCTTCAGCAAAGGATGAAGTCAGTAGAGCCACCAGTTTGATTTTTGTCAAACCAAAATCGCATGCATGGTCACCTATTCCTACTCGCGGACTTTTTGTCTAAAACCAGCAGCTGAAGGAAGATCCTTGCAGACACAAAGCTGTTTCTGTCTGTGCAGCATAGGAAAATCTTGATGGGTGTGGTGTCTCCATTCACCCAAGTCATTGTCACTGTTTTGAAGTTATTTTGATGGTGTGAGTGCATGGAGCAGTCCCCATGCTGTAGAGGAAAGGGAACAGCGAAGGGAGGGCTCTGGGCAGTGTCCAGCAGAGAGCCATGCTCCAGAGCCATCCAGACAGGCTTGGAGTCCATCCCTCATCCCTCCAGATCAATGCTTCAGCTTTGTTTGCCTCCATGCAGTGCCTATGTCTGTCCCCAAGGGAGCGCAGCTGCTGGAACAACTTGCACACTGAGATTCACACTGATGGGTTTCATGTGTAGCTCTGAAAGCAAGAACCAAGACTATTCACAGACACCTCCAGCAGGATGGGGACTGATGAGGGGCCAGGCCCATCAGTGCCTTGGCCAGGAGCTCAGTGAGCTGCTGCAGTGTTCCCTGCTGGGTCTCTGTCTGCTGTGTTCATCCAAGTTTGCCAAATGTGCTGGTGAAGGGTCCACACAGCAGCACCCAGGTTCCTCCTTTCCTGCTTTGCCTTGTCAGGTGTTGGACCAAATTCCTGCTGCAGCCAAAGTAAGTGATGTGCTGGAGCCTGTCTCCTGTAGCACAGACCCACCAGGGGCCCTGGAAATGCAGAGCCTCCATGCCTAAAGCATGGGATATGCCTCTCTCCTCCACCCATCCACCCCCCTTTCACAGCCACCCCAGCATCTCAGGAGGGGGAGGACAAATCCCCCAGGTGCATTTCTGCAAAACAAACAAGCTCTCCTCTCCCTTTTTAAAGAAACAAGCCAAGCTTGAAGGCAAACCCTGGCAGGCCAGCTGCTTTTTATCTGGAGTGCTGGAGCTGGGGGAACGTCACTGCATCTTAATGGCATCAGGCTGGACAGAGATCAGGATTCTGGTGGTAGAGGCAGTACTGGCACTGTTATAAATAGAGCAGCCACGATAACTGCTCATGAAGGTTTATGGTCTTTAGGATTTGGAGGATCAGTATCAAGCTACGCTGAGAGATGTATTATCCTCGTCATTGGTAGGAGCGAGAGGAAGTACAGGGGGAGGACAGTAAATGAGTGTGGGTTTGGAAATCATCCCTCTTGTGAATCCAAGCGTGAGCTCTTGGAAAGGTGCTCTCTGATATGTGCTGGCTGCTCTTGCCTTGCTCTGCCTGCTCTGGGAGGGTTAAACCGTGCACGGCTGCATCAGTGGCAGCATTTCAAGCCAATCTCTGCCCTGTTGCAAGAAGCAAGGATTTGCCCCAGGGCAGCACCTGCCAGAGCCCTGCGGCCTGCAGGTACAAAGCACCTTGTAGGAGTCTTTCTGGCATCACACTTAAGAATTCTTCCAAGTACTGAGGCTCAGGCAAAGGCCTCCTGCAGTCTGTGGCCTGGATAGCTGTAGGGGCTGGCACTGCTCAGGTACACCAATGTCTGTGCCCAGAGCACTGGCATGGAGGCCATTCTGCCTGGCCAACATCGCTTGCCCAGCCTCACAACCAGCTTCCCACCTGCACGTGTCCAGGAAACATGGCAATGTCCTGCCAGGCTGTCTCCCCCTTTTAAGGAGTATTTTTAGACCAGATCATTTCACAGCCTGGGCTAGAGCAGACTGAGGGAGGAGCTGTAGCAGAGCAAGGAGGGGGCACTGCACTGCAGTGCAGGGGGAGGCCAGGCTGGACCTGGAGCTGGGTTTGCTGCAGGGGAAAGCTCTGCCTGCTCCTTCATGTGTCTATCGCAATCCCATCATTGCACTGTTCATCCCCTCTCCCTTGGCACGTACTGTACAGCTATTTCCCCTCTGTGCAGTGGTAGATTTTGCACAGCTGAGTCTCATGGGGTGTTTCTGCAGGAAGATTTCATAAGCTTTAGGGCTTCGCTGCTGTGGGAGCACTCCTGCATTCCTGATCTGGCCTAGAACAAGAATAGAGTGAAGAAACAGCTCTCCCAGCTGCCTCCTCTCCCTCACACCATGGTTTGGCAGCTCATGGCCTTTGGGGGAAAACTGAGCCCAGCTGTGTGGATGACCAGCCCCTGTGACCTCACCATCCTATGTCCAAGCCCTGAAGTCAGGGTGAGAGAAACTGGCACATCACTCCCTGACACCATCCATCCTCCAGAGCTTGTGTCGCTAGTGTGTCCCTTTTGAGGAAGGCACGGATGTGCCGGTGCCTCAGGAACGGCTCCTCACCCCACGGCTGGGACCCGCTTTGAAGGTCACCTCGGGGCTTCCGAAACGGCCGTGTGGGGACGGGCGGGTGGCGGCGGGGCGCCTTTAANACGCGCGCTGATTGGCCGGGCGGGCGGCGCGCGCGGCGGGGGCGGGGACAGCCATTCACAAATTTCCGAGCAGGTCTTCCTTCCTTAAAGGGGCAGGGCCGGGCCAGCCAGGCGCCCACCTCCCGTTCACCGCGGGTGCCCGTGGCTCCAAGGGACACCAGCATTCGTTTTTCTCCCCGCTGTTGGGCAGGTTTCCCTGCCGGGAAGTGTGTTCCGGGGCAGCACTGCCCGGATGAGGCACCAGCGTCCCTGTGAGTCACTGGCTGTGGGCAGTGGGAGTTGCGGAATGGGCTTTGCTCCATCTGGAAGGGGCAGATTGGAGCAGGGCTGGCCAGGGGGGAGAGAGAATGCGTGGACCCCGCAGGGTTCACCTCCTAGTTCCCCAGGCAGGGTGGGAATAATCGAGGACGGGACATCCCTGGGCCCTGGATGTGGGGAAAGGTCCCCTTGGGCAGGTCTGTGCTGCCCAGGGCAGTCCCACAGCTCGACAGAGTGGTGCTGAGCCCTTGCCTCCCTTTCAGAGCCACGTGTTGACCCACTCTGAGGAGAGTAGCTGTTCCTACGGGGATGGGTCCTGGTGAGGAACCCCTGAGAGTCAGCCTGTGGGGCTATGTGGCCCCAAGGTCATTTCAGCTTAGTCAGAGCTGGCCAGGAGATCTCCACAGGCTTGTACAGCCCAAGCAGGGTGTGCTTGGCTCCCTCTAAGACTCAAGTATGTAAGCACACTCAGCTCAGGACTAGCGAAGGATGCAGGGAAACAAGGTTTCTGGTGGTGCCACACTAGGCACAAGCCAGACAGCAAGGTACAGGACCAAAAACATAGCAACCGACTCTCTTAAAGACAGTGAGATTTCTTGCTGTGACCTGGTGTGGAGTGGTGAAGTTGTGCCCTGGTTACGCTATCAAACCTTCCCTCTGCTCCATCATTTTCTAAAGGAAATGAGCCACACACAAGGGATGGGCGCCCACAAAGCACGGGACACACCAGGGCTGTAAATGCCATGCCCCTGCAGCAGCAAGGCTCCCCCTGCCACGGAGGGAGGTGCACAAAGGCAGCCCACGGCCAGCCCATGCTTCAAGTGTTGCCTTTCCCTGGTCTTAAAATTAAAATATGGTTTATGGGGAAAAGGGGATTTTACCTCAGTATTTATTTCAGGATCCTTGGGTACAGCACTTCGTCCAGGTGGAATGCCCCGAAAATGCATGCACCCCTCACACTGAAATACACACAATTATAGGCCCTGCAAAATTAGCATATTTATCAAAGATCCCCCAATAAGAGGTTCAAGTGAACCCCCATTCTGAGGAACCTTCCCCCTTGATGGGCCTATCTTAGTTTACAAAAATATGTTTTGGAGAGGCCCTCGGTGTCTCCCAGGGCTCCCAGGATGTTTGCTCTCCTGGTTTAATGGTGCTGTGGGGCTGAGCTGAGTTCTCAGCCTTGGAATGTTACAACTATGTAGGCTAAAAGCACTAAGAATACATAAAACTATAAAAGAGTATGTAAGAGGGATATAAAAGAAAAATCAAAAAATCATTCTGGCATCACAAGTGTTCCAGCACGAGGCAGGAGCATCACTGCCAGGTGATGGGGAGAGCAGCTGTGGGCATTGTGAGGCTGTCAGAAATCCCACAAAGCCTGCTGCATTTGATTGCTATTAAATAATTCCTCCAGGCTCTCCTTTATAGGCAGGGAGCCTGAGCCCTGCTGTAAGGACCTGCTTCAAGTCTCCATCACTCCTCTCCCCATCCCCAGCACAGCCATGGAAGATGTTTAGTTGTCTGTAATGTGAGTTGCAGAAACCAGCTAATGGTGGCTATTGAAGGCTCTCGTGCCATTGCTGCCATAAGCAAGCATACAGCAACTGGGCAATGTGTCTGGGATCATTAATAGAATAAAAACGGTTTTGCCCTGGAGGAGAATGATTTGTTGGGCATCTGCCCTGAGAGCTATTGGTCCCTTGGTATCCCTGGTTATTATTATCCCAGCTGCACATCTCCCAGCATGAATTGCTGCTGGTGGCAGGAAGGAACAGCCATGGAGTGAGGTGTTTCTTATCCTGTCCCTTCCCACTCATCTGTGGCTGCACAAGCCCTCTCCAGTTCTGCCAGGAATATCCAGCCCCACTTGCTTCCAGTAGCTGTGCAGCCAGCTCTACAGAGCACCTCTTCAAGTTCCAATTGACAAGCCCCGGACCCAGAAAATAGCAAATCCCTGCTGGATGGGGTCTGTGGTAGTGCTGAGGAACTGTCTGCCAGACTGAGCCAATTTCACTTGGTTCCTCTCTTTGCTGCTCATCTCCTCCTCACCTGCTCGCCCAGATATATTTCCCTGCTGCCTCCCTGGGCTGCATGTGTTTGGGTGTCTTTTTGCAGGTGATTACAATGGAAAAAGGTACCTGCCCCATGCAAAACTGTCCTCCATGTCCTCCTGAGCATTACAAAGATTCCCTGTCTGCACCCAGGCTTAGAGTTAACAAGTAACTTCAGTTCCCCTGGCAGGATCCAGCTCCTCTTGGGTGATAGTCGAGCACTCACATGACTGCTCTTTCTGCAAGGAGCTAGCTGCCTTCAGCCTGCCCCATCTTCTCATGCCCTGCTCCTAGAAGGGCTATAGGTACAACAAACCCTCAGTGCCTGGTCCCTCACACTTGCCTTCCTCTTCCCGCAGGACTTCATGCGAGAGGAAGGAAGCGGCAGCAGGGGCTGAAATGGCGGTGACACCAGATAAAACCTAGCTCTGTGCCATCTTCGTGCCTTGTAAATAGCATCATCTCCAGGGATTTCTTGACACTTTGCTGAAATTAGCACCTGTAAAAAGAGCAGCTGCTGAAGCTGAATTTAAATAAGACGGGGAGAGTACCGGTAGGAAGAGGGTAGAGAATGAGAGAACTCTTGTTTTCTTTGAATCACTTCCCTCTGTGGAGGCACCTGCCTGGAAATCAGCTCCCATCTCCTTTAGCCCTTCTCCATGCTCACATCACTGCAGCAAGATGCCCACAGCTGCCTGAAAATGCCGTGCCCTGCCAGACACAGGTCTGAGCCCCCCATGCAGGTGCCCACATTGCTTGGTCTCCCAGCAAAGCCACCCCCAGTTGCCAAAATGCCATTACTCCCTTAAACAAGCTGGAGGAGTACAGAATGTGGATGCCCCTGGTCAGCCAGCCCTGGCTTCCTCTTAGGCTTGATAAGGTATCCCAAGACCTGTGCAGCATTAGGGAACACTGCAAGCAGGCAGCAGTTTTCATGGATTATTTTTTTCCTTTTAATTGAGGCTAGCAGGTGGTATATGCAGTTCATTACAAATGAGTAGGAATTAAACAACTCTCGTGGCAGCCAAAATGGGAAATGTGGGGTTTGGGGAGGGGAGATGCAAGCAGGTATGGAAGGGCTCTAAAGAGCTGCAGCATCCGAGGCTCAAGACCCATCTGTTTGCAGGTGGTGATGAGGCACTAACAGATAAGAGGGCTGGGGGAAGTGGAGTGGGGTGGAGGCTATAATACTGCACTTCAGGGCTGGCAGCGAGGGTGTTTCCCATGTGGGGATGCCCATTGCATGAATGGCTATGAAGGCTGCCAGAGACCATAGAGAAGACCAGACATCTTCCTTGTGGTGCATACACCAAAAAAAAAAAAAAAAAAAAAAAAAAAGGGGGGGGTGGAAAAGTCAAATTAAATGCTTCTCTTTATTGTTCACTCAGCTCCTTATTAAAGCATTTTTCCCTAACAGCTCTTGTCCTTTGCTTCTGCACTTCCTCCTCGAGTGAATGCCCATGTCCTTGCCTGCCCCCATCCCAGGACAGAGTGAAAGGAGATGTGTCTGGAGCAGGGCAGGTGTGAGCAGCTGGGTTGAGGAACTCTGCATGTGCAGTTCCCTGGTGCTTTCCTCCCACTCAAGTCAGCCTCTTCCAGACATGGGGCTTCTGACTGACTGTGGCCCAGAGATGGCTTTGGAGACCACCCATGGCAGTGGAGAGGCCTCACTGGGAGGCCACTCCATGATCCCTGCAACATAACCCTGCCATCCCTGGGTGGGAACTGCAATGGGAAGGATGTTTGAGCTGGGATGGAGCAGTAATTAGTTATGCCCAGGTACGAGGCACATCTCATTGATGAAGTGATCTCAGGGTGGGTAACCAACCAGGAATTCGTGTCCTTTTGCTCTCATGTGGGAGACACTGGCCACCTGCCCTTTTTTACGAGGCTTTTTATTCTACTTTGATGCAGCAATCTCCTATCTCAGTTTCAGTCTGTCCCCAGTCCCTCCTGTCATTCCCATCTGATGGCACAAGGAGCAGTAGAAGATATGGAGATGATAATTCCTTAAAACCTGAAGTGTAAATACCTCTCTTAAAGCCAACACCGCATGCTTTCCTGCCACGCACACAGACTTTTTCATTGATTAATTCTGAACAACCTTGCTTTGCATGCAGGCATCCCATCCTGCCCTGCTCTAGTGAGCTCCTGGGGACACCTGCAATGTCCTGTGGCACTGCAGGGTAGAAACCCTCTGTTGTGTGCAGCCACTGGCTTTATCTCACTGCATCTCTGGGTCTTTGGGTCAGTGCCACAGTGTCCCTGGGTCCCATAACTGACCATCCATCAGCAAGAGCCCAGGGCAGTGGCAGGGTGATCCTAACCTGTGGAGCTGTTTCCGAGGGCCCAGCAGTAGTGCTGTGCTTGGCTGCTCAAGGCCACCATGGTGAGGACAGCTGCTCTAGACTTGCTTGTCCAAGAACATTATGACTGTCTAAGCTTGCAGCTGGGGAATCTCAGTGTCTGAGCCACTCCACCACTCCATGGCATTAAGCAGCCTTGTGATGGAGGTGACCTGAGCAGCCTGGAGACAGTGAAGTGCAGGCAGTGCTGGAGAGGACGGGTGCTGCCCGTGCACAGGGGAACGTGGTGCTTGGGGGCAATGCCCATCCTGATTATGGGGTGTCCTCTGCCTCCTCCCCTTCACCCAAAAGCAATCATTTCACTTGACTGCTTGGGAGCAAACCCTGCAGGAGCACCTCTGTCTGCAGAGGTGAAGTGCAGAAGTAATTTTGTATTGCAGTTTAAAGAGCTAAAGGAACAAGGAGGGGGCAGGGGCATTTATCTGTCCAGTCATCAAGCACTTCCTCCTCCCAGAGTTCTGCTCGTGCCCAGGGCCATGTTATATCAGCTGCAGGAGGCTGGGAGGAGCCTTGCAGACCTTGGAACCTGACCTGGGGTGTTGCACCACCATATCTTGTGGCTCAGTTTGTGGCTCCCCCCTGCTTCTGTCTTTTAGCCATATCCTGTGGAAGCCCTGTGCACGTTTCATTTCTCCTCTACCATTTCTTTAAATAGTTTTTCACCCACCCTAGTGTTTTTTACAGCCTTTAAGCATTAGGAGGCCAAGTTCAGGTTCTGAATGGTCAGATGTGGGATTTTGTAATGGGTTTTCTCTCTCTCCTCATCAATTTGTCTGGATGCCTCATCTGAACTTCTTCCAGTCCTGCACTTCTGTCCAAGAGGTGAAGGACTGCCTGAGCTGCACTGGGAGCAGCACCCTTGCCCTGCTGCACCAGCAGGCATTTCTGCTGTGCGTTTACCATCCCCTGATGGCCGGAGATGGAAGGCCGTGCCAAGGCCCTTGGGGTTTCTACACCCTCAATGCACCTGTGGCTCAAGGGGCAGTGGCAGCATCCCCAGGGTGCTGTTCTGGATGGAGCACATGTGGTAACATTTCCAAAAAAGGAACAGAGATAACGGAGATGCAACAGAGGTGCTGCTGCCAGCCTAGCAACCAGTTTAGATCTGGAAAAATTATTTAATGCTCCAGAGCAGACCACAGCTGAAGCAAAGCAAACCCCTCTTGTCAATCACAAAGCTGGCAGGGCTGCCGCGGCCGCGCCGGGGCTGGAGGAACGGCGCTGTACAAGGGCTGCCCGGTGCGCCGGGAGACGGGCTGAGGGCAGCCGCAAGGTGATGCGTGAGGCAGCGCAGCGCAGGATTTCTGCTCCTCTGGATGCCGCCTGCGCCGGGGGCAGCGGGGGCAGCGCGGCCGGGGACTGCCCGGTGCGGCGGGGATGAGCGCGGGGATGAGAGCGGGGATGAGAGCGGAGATGAGCGCGGAGATGAGC
>VZTN01002564.1:56097-68653 GCA_013400515.1 Erpornis zantholeuca | reverse complement strand
GAAGCCGCCGCCGCCGGCGCCGGGGAAGAGCGTGGCCAAGGTGAACGGGAGCGGCCCGGGCTGGTGGCCCGAGTGCACGTGTTCGAGCCGCGACTGGTACGAGCAGGTACGGGCCAGCCCCGGGCAGCGGCTCCCCGGTGCGGGACGCGACGGGGCGGGCGGCTGTCGGGGGAACGCAGGGTTCGTGGCGGGTTTCTGGCACGGTGCAGCATCACTCCGGGGGCGTCGCGGGCAGCCGAGGTGGATGCTGGCGCTGCCGGGGCTGGATGCCGGCGTTGTTGCGGTTGGCCGTCGTCGTCGCTCGGGTTGGCTGTCGGAGTCGGTCGGGTTGGCGTTGCCGTTGTTCGGGGCTGGCTGCTGCGGTCCTGCCCAGCGTCGGAGCTCAGCGTTGGAGCCGCCTTCCCAGGGCCGAACGGGGCCAAATGGATCTTGCTTGGCACAAGGTGGTCGTGGAGCGTGATGTATTTTGGACGCCCCACTTGAGGTGCTCGCTGCTTACGATGCCGTTGCCTGAAGCCCTGGCAGCACGAAGGGCATCCCATCATCCTGTATTTAGCAGGCATGGTGCGTGCTGCCCGCTGGGCAGCCTCGTGGGTTCGCGGTGTTGCTTGCCAGCGCTCCCAAACTGTCACCCACTCTCCATTGAGTTGTGGTTTCCTCGCTCTGCTGCTACGTCCCTGCTCCCCGAGATTATTACGTAACCCTGCTCTGGTCGCTGGCGTGCTGTGTGCATTCTGCCCCATTTCACTGCCTCCATTTCTTCCCACACACATTCATTTTATTAGTGTTCTCCAGGACCCATTCTCGGGCTATGTCTCTCTCCCCTAAATGGAGAGACCAGTCGTCTTTTGAACCCACAAGCCAGCTTAGAAAATGGTTGGATCTGTTTGCAAAGCATTAAAATGGAGGCTAGACCCTGCCTGAAAAACAATTTACCCTGCTTGAGAGAAAGGCATTTCAGTTTACTTCTTCTGCTTCTTTCATTCATTATCTTCAAACCTCACATGATTTCTTATTGATCTTTCTAATTATTATTTCAAGATGCTATAGCAGGCAGACACATGGGAATCAATGGGAATTCTCTCCTCCTCTGCTCTCAGCAAACACAACCCTCTTCTTCCCTTCCTCTATTTTTTTCTTCATTACTGTCTCAGTCTGTAGCTCTGGTTGAAATAATTAGATTCATAGCTGATAGCTTAGATGATATTTACGGATGGCACCAAAAACCCCAGCCACCTTCCTATGAGCCTGGTTCTGCTTTCTCTCTCTTTCTCTGCCACTCTTTGCATCAAAATCAGCCTCAGCTCTCCCTCGCCTGCTGATTCCTGGCAAGCATTCTTCCATCTTTCCTCCACTATCTCTTTCCTTCCCTCCATCCAAAGCAGCAAGCTCGGAGAGCAGAAAATCGAAGCATATTTGCTCCCTCCTTTCTACTCCTGCTTGCATGAAAGGTCCGGCCCAGTATTCCTGGTAAGACGATTGCAAGCAGCGTGAGAAGGAAGTGATGCCAGCTGCATTGCTGCCGTGGCAGGCTGGGCAGGGGAGCCTTTCATGTTTTTGCAATGGTGGAAGAGAAATCATTGTCTCTTTGTGGTGCTGCCATGGAGCTTGGGCTGCTCGGAAAGTCGTCCGTGTTGGGAATCTCTGCTCTGCCTTTGCCTTTCTGAACATGAAAAAAAAAAAGAGAGAGAAAATCAAAAGCTCCTTGCAGAATTGCAAGCAACAGAGGATGCCAGTGTTTGGGGCTGTGTGAGCATAGCGGGGTCTGCATGTAGAATATGACGTGTGTGGTATGTGCAGTGCCTGTATCAGAGCAGGCAGCGTTGCTCCCTGGTGTGGAGCGAATGTATGCCGTGAGTAAAGCTTTGCAGCAAATACCTCGGCAACGCTCTCCCCCTGATCCAAGGGTGCTAAGTGCCTGAGCTCTGAGGAATCCATGTTCTTCCCAGTCCAGTGGTGGGCAGAGGGACAAAAGGTGGTAACATGGAAACATCTAGGCATGGCTTGTGCCCAGGCAAGCAGGTCCAGTTGGCTCTGGGAGGCCGGGAGGTGTTGGGCTCTGGGTAGATTTGGCTGGATGTTGCGGATGAAAAGCAATCTCCTTCAAAGGCTGCCTCCGTGTCCAGGAGAGCCTTGGCTGGAGGCAGGGCTGCCATTTTTCAGGGCTGCCCCTTTAAATGAGCTTGCTGTCCCTGAAAGCACTTCCAGCAGCTGAGCTGGGAAGGGGTGCACGGGCCAGGAGGCTTTCCCGGGTAAGCATGGATCTGTTAACCTCCTGGGGAGCTTCACCACCTCTCATTTAAGCCTTTTTACTCCCCTTGCTTCTTCACACAAGCAGAGAAGCGTGTGCTAGTGCTCTGCCACCAGAAATGTGCTCACAGTTGCATATGGTGGTGTATGTTCTCTGACATCATGGCATACTCACATACCCTGTGTGCAGCTCCACGGCATGTGAGACGTGCCCACACATGCTGCCCAACACACGGCACGGTCCCAACGTCAACCTGCACCTCCTCCCACTTCCAGCCCCCGTCTGTTCTCTCCTCCTGCCTCTCCCCTTCTCTAGGACACATTTTAGCTTGCTCAGGCAATGCCAAGTAACTGAGAACCCCTAATCCTCACCAGAGGGAGGGAGGAAATCTCTGAGCTCTAGGTATCTCATATCTTTTTTGCTTTGCTTTTCTTCTCCCCTCTGAGATCTCTTCCATTTATTTTCCCTTATCTATCCATGCTCCCTGTTCATTAGTTCCTGGTCCCTGCACTTGATGTCATTGTTGTCCTCCATTGTTTCCATCACTATTCCTCCTGTTGGCCCTGTGCCCTCCTTGTCCCCCTTTGCTTGCTGGGGGGGGACTCAGTTCCTCCCCTGCCAGACTGGGGTGACAGGAGGACTCCTGGCTTTGGGGGAGGAACGGCAGTGTGATCCAGGGAAGCATCCCTGATGTGCCTCACTAGAGGAGCAGACTGCTCAAACTCCTCCTCTCCCCCTGCACAGTGATGCCCATGGCCTGTCAGGAGAGGGGTGTTCAGCTGCCTGGCTGTGCCCAAGCCCCTTCCCTAGCACTGCTCCTAGGATCCTAGAGCTGAGGATCCAGAATTAGCACCTTTCCCTCCCACAGGGCATGTCTAGCCCTGAGTCTTAGTTCACTCTTAGGACTCCGGTGCCAGGCACAGTGGCCAGAGTGAGGCCCCCCCACGAGGGTCCCAAGGGTGTCACCAGCATTTTCATGTGGGGCATGGGCTGGGGAAGGGGCCCAGGACAGTGCAGTTCCCTGCATGTGGTGAGGAAGTGCCCTCTGTCCCCAGGGCTGCCTCAGGTTTGCTGGCCCTGCTTGGCCAGGAATGCAGTCATGCTGCCCTCCTTTCTGTGGTCTCTTTCTCCCTCTTAGGGTGGTCAGGAGGATGCAGAGGGGAGTTGGAGCAGCATTGCAATGAATTCTTGACCACCTGCAAATGCCCAGAGCATGCCAGGCTTGTGTGGCCTCCACCGCTGGCAGAAGTGTTTCATGGCCAGGCAGGTGGAGGAGTGGGACAGATCTTCCCTGGCCACCATTGCAGTGAGTGTTTCACTGATTTTGAGGGGTGGTTTTCGATGCACAAAGGTTGCTTGTTGAGTTCCTCCTGTGCCCTGGGAAATTAACTGCAATAGACAGGCACAGGACAGCACATCTTGGCTGAAGCACCAGCCTTTGCTGAGCCTTCAGATGATGTTGGACTTGGGGCTCCTGTCCCTTGGGGCATGGGTGGCAGGGGGAGGAAAGAGCCTTGGAGAAACCGTGGGGGTTCACACCAGGGTTTCTGAGTGTTGAGCAGGTATGGCTGGAAGGCAGGAGGGAGAGCACCAAGGGGGCAGGCAGGAAGCCAAATACAGGTTGCTTCGTGGGAAATGGCTGAAGCCCCAGATGTTCCCTGGGGAGGTGCGAGGGAGGGTGAGAGGAACAGGGTGCTGGGGACATGGAGGCAGTGGAGGTGGTGAGGTTGGCAGGGTGATGTTGCTATGGCTACTCCCGTGCTATTCATAGAAGAAATTAGCTAAATCTTTGCACTGAAACGTGGAGGAGGAGAGAGGAGGAAGGCGTTCTCCGTGTTTGGAGGGAAGGAGAGAAGCCAAAACAGGAAGGGGGTGAAGTTTTCCTTCTTTTCTCTGTGCCTGCACTGTGGAGGGGCATTTCAGGGAAGCACTGGTGCCTGAGCTGCCCAGCACTGGCAGGACGTGGAATGATGCAGGCAAAGAGGAGCTGTCCCATGGGAAAGCTCCCCCCGCAGAGCTTCCACACAGAGCCCCACATGGCAGGATGAGTTCTCTCTCGTGCCAGGAGCACAGGAGACATCCTTTTAATTAAAGACAGCCAATCTGTGAAAGGTATTTTTGGCAACCTAAATGTAGATGCTACTGTAGTGAAACTTGTCCTTTGTGTCTGGCTCCACTGCTGAACACAGTGCTTGTCTGTTCCTGGCCCCATCCATCGGCTCAGCCCCTGCTCTGTGGTCACTGCTGGTCCCCCTGTCCTCCCTCCACCTCCAACATCTCTTCCAGTCTGTCCCCCTGCCAGCCGGAGTCCCAGAGAGTCTTCCCTCTACCTCACTCCTCATCACACTCCACTCCCTCGTAAGAGTTTGATTCCCCTTCCACAGACCTGTTTGTCACCTCCTCACTCACGATGTGTAAATCTGCGTGTCTGTTCCTAATATATCCCCCTCCATCTGATCTCACCTCTCAGCTTGTTTCTTGGGCATCTCCATCTGGTGATCCTGCCGTCATCACCCAGCTGAGTTGCTATAACCAGGTGCTGAGCTGCTCTCCTTCCCCCAAGCGCAGCCTCACACCCAGCCTCGCACCCACCCTCGGCCCCTTGCCCCATGGACCTGAGAGGAAGCTGATTTTTCTGATGGTTTTGATGTTCCTTTCCTGCCCCTCAGATGAAATCAAAGCCTAGATAATGCTTTTTTAAAGTCATCCCCCTTCTGTGTGCCTCTCCTGGGAAAACCTTAACACACAGATGCTGAGTGAGCTGGTTCTCCTCACCTGCCCTGGAGCATCCCGTGTCCTGCTGTCACCCACACCCTGGACTGAGGAGGGTCAGATGTTCTCAGTGCTCCTTCACAAAACATGTTGAATTCATTTAGGAGTGGACAGCTGAGGACATTTGTCTCCTTAGTTTATTTATTCACCTGTAAGGCTTTCCCCCTTTTCTCTGGGCACGTGAATCCCTTGGGCAAGGGCTGTACACTTGTGCTTGCTGGCTTTTCTGACTCATCCCTTTAATACAGTAAGGGATAACGCTGGAATTAGAGAAGTGAGTTGAAGGACTGAGCTTAGCTCCTCTCCAGCTGGATTACTGACTGCTGCCTGCCAGCCAGCCCAGATGCACACACTGCAGCCCTAGAGCTGTGCCTGGCTGCTGGGTTTGGGGTCTGGAGCTGCTGGAGGGACTCCTGGAGCAGCATAGGGAGAGGTGCTGGAGCTGGTGTCCGAACTGGCTGTGGCAGAGGTGCAGCTGCTGCTCTAAAGGCAGAGTCTGAAGCCACACAGGTGGGAGAGAGCCCATCAATGCAACATGTGGCAAAAGAGCAAAGTACCTGCCAAAAACGGGAGGATGTGGCCCTGCCACGCTGCTGAGGGAGGAGGAGGAGGTGGGGAGTGCACTGGTGAGGCATGCAGGACCGAGCACAGGCATGTTTCAGCAGGGGTGTGTGCAATGTGGAGGAAGTTTGCACCTCGTGAAGAACCTGTGGGCAGCAGGAAGCCCATCAACCTCCACTGTGACAGCACCTGCTGTCATCCCTGTTGGAGGGATGCCCCCATGGCTACTCTTTCCAACAGCTCTTCCACCACGACTGGGACCTGCCTGAGCCCAGTCCTGACCAGTGCCAGGGATTCAGTGGAGATCTGGTGGCCATCCTCAGGGTGTGCAGTCCCACGGGGGGTGCATGAGAGGGAAGCCCAGGGGACAGCTGTCCCAGAGGCCCAATCCGGGTACCCTGGGTGCAGAGGAGGGTGGGAGGAGGAAGCAAAGCAGAAGCTGTCACTGTTCCTGGAGAGTTGCCTTGTTCGGGTAAGCCCCTCGGCACGTCGTGTGCTATTATGGGAGGAGAGAAGCTTCCGTTCCTTCCAGAGCTGTGAATGCTCATTTAGAGAGAGGAAGTCATTAAGACTAATCAGGACGTAATCAGGGCCGTGGTTCCGTGCCGGGCGCCCGCTGCGCACAGCCCAGTGCAGGATGCTCTCCAAGGGCACCGTGGTCTCTGGGTGCCAGGGGAGAGCAGGTCCAGCGCTGCTCTGTGCTGGGCCACGAGGAGTTCAGCATGGGGGATGAGGGGGATGCCTGCCACACCAAGCCCCACGTGCTGGCGGGAGGGACAGTGAGCCTGGGGCTCAGCCTGGCAGCTGCGATTCAGGGATGGGTGTAACCCGGGCTGTGAGGTTGTGCCAGCACTGTGGGTGCAGTGGGCTGTGTTAATGCTCACAGCTGGTTCCAACACATGCGAAGATGGGATGATGTAGGGAGTCCTCAAGGGCCCTCGTTGCAAATCCAGCAATATGCTGTGAGTGTGTATCAGGGACTTAGAGATGCAAACTTTTAATAAGTGTTTAACAAGTTCAGAATACCTGAATTTGGAATGAACTTCACAGTTTGGCTTGCAGAGCTCGCTTGGTGGGGCTTGCAGAGGAACTACTCCAAGGGTGTAATTATTTTTGGGAACATGTAGTGCTTCAGAGCACCCCAAACCAGGTCCTAGATACCTTCTTGTCGCCTTCGTATTAACTAGAATTTAGCTTGAAGCTCTGTTGATGGATCTTGGTTTGCTATGTTTCCCACAGAAACAGGTTTCTTAGCACTTGTTAACTGGGTGTGCACTAGAACTTACTGAAAAGAAGAAATTAGGATCTTTGAATCCCAGGATGCAAAAATAATCTTTATTTTAACACACTTCCTTATTCACTTTTTTTCGCCTATACATATGTATTTGTCTGAGAGGAAGATAAAAGCATGTGACTCTTTCAGATAATAACAACTCTTCCTGTGAAAAAATGAATCAAGTCAATTTTATTTGGTGCTTCCAGGTCAAAAAGAAGCTACTGAAGCCCAGAACCCCTGCAAATTGGGTCACTTATTTTAGTGGGCTGAGCCTGGAACAGGATGTCTAACTTTCAAGTTTGAACACCCTGGCCTTAATGATTTCTAAATGGAAACTTAGATTCCACAGATCTTCTGTTTGGGAAGCTTTCTTCCTTCCCTACTGAGTAAAGGCTTTCTCCAGGCCCTATTTAAGCCACTCTTAAAAAAAAAAAAAAAAAAAAGGCACCAAAACAAAGATTAAACCTTCAGTAGCTGCTTGTATTCACATTATACTTTGGGCACTTCAGTGGCTTTGCCAAAGATCCTTGTGACCAGGGACCTTTCAATTCCCGTGTTCCCTATTTCCGGCTGGCCGCGGTGCTTTGAGCCGGTGCCGAGGTGCAGCTGTGGGGCAGGGGCTCTGCTGCCATAGCCCCAGAGCCTGCTCATGCCACCAAAACGGCCTAGTTCAGATAGGCAGCCTGGAGAGAAGGGCTCCTCTTGCCTGCAGGCCACCAGGCTGGCTGGGAGCCGAGCGCAGGGACACAGGCAGCAGCTGGCACCTGGCTGGATGGGACTGACGCAGTAGGTCTGGGCACCTGCAAGCTCCCTAGTCGGCCCCAGCATCATTCCCTGCATCACTGATGCCACGTTTTGAGCTGTGCAGGAGGGCAGGGGCCAGGCTCAGCCCTCCCTTCATGCAGGCGTGCTGTTGGGTCATGTCCTCCCCCTGCCCTAACTATGTCAGCCAACAGGCTGCTCTTGCAGGAGGTGGCACAAAGTGCAGTGAGACTTACTTTGTGCAACTCAGTTAAAAGGAAGGGCAATTCGTCTCTGTCCAAGAACTTCTCCAGCCTCCAAAAGTTTCCCTCCTCTGTTTTCTTTTGCTCCCTTTCCTTGTCTCAGCCTGTGAGAACCCCAAGAAGTGGGGTTGCATAGCCCTGATGCTCCCAAGTACCCTCAGCTCTGGCCACTGTGTAAATCCCAGAAAAGCAAAGAGAGATGAGCACAGGGATCTGTGAGGATGGGACCAGCCCTGGCAGCAGTATGGTATCTCTCCCCTTGAGAAGGGAAGGAATAAGTCAAAGCATGGATTTGGTATTGAGATGTCAGAAAAGCCCTACATCTCATGGGCCAGCTGGAAGCCCACTTCAGTCTGGGAAAGGATATGCCATGCCTTGCTTCCTAACAGGAGGACTGGGAGGTTGCTTCCCTGGGCACAGCCAGGTGAAAGCCAGGGGGTCTCTGGGGGTCCAGGAGCAACCTGGAGGGAAGATGCCAGCATCTCTCTGCTTCACCTGCTCTCCAGCAGGGACAGAGCCAAGACTCATTCCCTCCTTGCCTCAGGGAGCCTCAGGAGTGGGTTTCTGTCTGGGCTCGACCTTAGAAGTACCCACAGGTTGCTCTGGAGGAGCTGTGTCATCTCAGGTGCAGTGGGAGCTATGTGTTGGGCTGTGGCTGGGTTCAGGAGGTAGCCCAGCACTGGGAAGACCAGCATGTGGTCGAAGGGCACAAAGCAGATGAGCGTGTCAGTGCTCATCAGGGTGAGTGGCGGTGAGCACGGGCTCCCCGTGTGCACTGTGCAGGCAGGACCTGAGCTTGTTCCTGTGAAATTAATTCATCAGCTCGGTGCAAACCCTCTCCCCACAGCAGCAGGAGCCTATTGGTGCCTGGGCATCCTGCAGCTGACCCCGCTGCTGCAGCAGCATCGCAGCACCCTCGAGGTCCCTGAGCCGGTACCTGAGTGCTCGCAGCCAGAGCTCGAACAGTGCTCTGTCCTGTGACAGAGCAGCTGCTTTCAGAGCTGTAAATGCACAGCCTTCTCCATGGTTTAACACCCTTTTAAAAAAATAATCAAAGCAGATGGAGCTGGACTACAAGCAGCTCAGTGTCGGCCCTGATTAGATAATTCTGTTGGGCATTTCCCCACTGGTGACCTTTACCCCTGAGAGCTTTCAAAAGCATGTAAAGACTGAATTTCACTTATCTCCAGAGCCATTTCCTTCTGAGTTCTACTATTATACCTCAGATGATATGAAACAAAGGATATTAAAAGACAGATTGACTTTTCACTCTGATCCAGTCCAGGGAATTTGCAGAAATAAAGGAGTTAAGTTAGTACTTTGCTTCTCATGCACTAGCCCACTGTCTCTGGGCTAGTAGTAGTATCTCTGTCCTGCACATTCCTTCTTGCATGACACATGGGGCACACCAGCCTCCTGCAGAGACCAGCTCTTGTGTGTTAGGCCTGGTATTTGCCATCTCTAGAGGCTCCTGTTAGTCCCGTTGCTGGTTAAGATGGAAATGGATTTATATGTGATCACAATCCAGTTGCCTTTGTCCTGGGACATCTGTAGCATGTGTATTTTGCCTGAAGGAAGTTTGTAACTCCTCACCTTTGTGGGTTGGCACCCATGCCGGTTCTGTGGAGGATGTGAAGCTATGGGATTTCAGTTCTGGAGACATTATCTTGAACTTCCAGTTCAGAGTCTCCTTGTCCAGCTCCTGAGAGCAGCCAGCCCTGAGAGCAGCCTTTGGGGAAATGCCACAGGGCAGGATCCAACACTCAGCAGCAGGCTAGTGAATCTCCTATATTTGCATGTAATTGCAGCTTTTCTTTTGCTTGGAAGTTTTGGAAAATCATCATGTTTGCAATTCCTACCTTTGTGCCTGACAACAGCAGTAGAAACTGAGGTGAGGGGTGAGGTGAGGGGTGATAACTGTAAACGTTTGGGGCTTTGGTGCTCCCAGGTGACTTTGTTAATGTCACTGGGCTGCCACAACCCAAGTGGAGCCCAAAGAGCAGCAGTCCCTCTCCCATCACTACCCAGAGGGCATTTCTAAAGGTGTTTGTGAAAGGCCACATCCTGTGCCTGAGATTTTTTCCAAGCACTGCTGGCCTGCCTGGCTGCTCCCTGCACGTGCTGCAGTGGTATCGGTCCAGCCTGCAGAGGAGGAGACATCCTTCTGTCCTGCATACAGACCCACAGCCTCCTCCCAGCCTGAGCCACGGAGGCAGCTGCCCCAAACACGCTCAATGCTCACCCAAGGCCTCCACAGGGAGCCAGTCCCTCTCTGGGGGCTGTCTGGGGCAGATTGCTGCTCCCTCCATCAGCACCCGGGCTGTGGCTGCCTCTAGGACTGTTGGGCAGAGCTCAGTGAATGCAAGGCTCTGCTTCTCTCAGCCCCCGCGAGACCAGAGAGCTCTTGAATGCTGACCTTCAAACTTCTTCCCCCTTCACCATGCTTCCCTTTGACTCCTGTTGCTGCCCAGATTTTCCCAACAGCTGTCCTCTGCCTCGCTGGCTTTGTGCCCAGATCGATCTCTCTGCATCTGTGCAGTGCCCTCCTCACTCCCCAAGGTCCTCCTTGAGTCCCTGCAGCCTCCATCCCCTGAGACCAAGTGCCTCTGCCTGATGGAGAGAGGTCAGGGCACCTCCAGCTCCACTGGACTTTGGTGATCCTGCTGCCATGGAGGGAGCACTGTAGGACTTGGACCTCTTCTCTTTCCATTTGTAACACCCCCCACAAGTACAAACAGGGCTTGGTAAATAACAGTGATGAAGGGGTTTAGATGGAAGAGATCTGACAGCCCCCATTGAATGTGATCTGAATGCACAGCCCTGTTCCCTCTCCTCCCTGCATGCAGCAACCCCCTGCTCCTTAGGGCATAAATTACTTACCGTTCCCTATAGAATTGAGGGCATGGTTAATTCACCAGCACGTTCCTGCTGCCCAGCAAAAAATTATGATGCTGTCTCTCCTCCTCTGGCTAGCAGAGCTGCTCGGTACCTCTGCCTGACTGGTGGAGGGAGGCAAAAGCTTTTTATTTTCAGGTCCTCTTCTTATTTCTGAGTCTTAGGTCTTGTCTGTCTCTTCAGTAGGACAGGCAAACTACAAGTATTGAAATATTTGCAAGTGGAAGTCAGAGCTAATGCCCAAACACCTTTCCTGTAGTAGCTGGAATACACAGGAGGCAAGAGGGAATTTCCTGGTCTGAGCTCCTCCTGACCATGTGTGACTTTGTTTTAGAGCAGCCACTCACATTCCGGTATCTCCTGGGTCCCATCTGGAGCCTGAGTGGGAAATTGTGCTCCTAGCAGTATTTTGGGATGTAAAAAATCACTAGTGTGGAATGGCTGCAAAGGATGCTCAGTGCACAGGGAGTAGGCTAAACAAAATATGTCCTTAGGGCTCACCACTGTGTGACTGAGGCAATGTGATGTGTGATTTTTGGGCTATTATTAATTCAACAAAGGGTGCAGTGGGGCTCGGTGGAGGACTCAGGCTGGACCTGCAAATGCCTCTATAATGTTATTATATAGAGCACTTCTCCCTGGGAGGGATCCAAAGCATCATTTGTGGAGTTGAATTCTTTTCATAAATCATGGGGCACGTGATGGGCTACATTCACTTAGGCTGCCTCTTCTGCATCCTTCCTGGAAACTCATCTAATAAGAGCTGGCCTCTGGATGTTCAAGCCTTGATGTGCTACCGGTTGTTAATTGCTGGCAGTAAAAGTGCTTCTTTTTTGCCTTAAAATGTGGAATCCCTTCTTAGAATTGCACTGGGGACTAATAAAAGCCACTGCCAGGTTTAATATATTCTATCTCTCAAATTATCTGGATTAAATACAAGGACTGTGTACTGCCAGAGAGGGGATATTCCCAGTTTAACATTGCTTCTGGGCTTTGGAGATCCCAAGACACTGGACCTGAAAATTGTGATTCTCTTTTGTGTGGGGGAGGGGTTTGGCAGGAGTGCTTGGCAGTGGTCATATTTGCCTGAGCTAGAGAATTAATTGCCATAAAAACTATGGTTTTGTAACCAATAGTTACAGCTGCAGGAAAGATCAGAAAGCATCTGAATAAATCAAATTAACTACCTCCTGCTCCATCCATATGAGAGCAGAACCTTCCAGGGCAGGATTTAAACCACAGTCTGGTTGACCCTTAACTCTCTCATCCACTAATTGAGGAGCATGAATAGTCTCGAAATAGGGTCAGCTAAAACAGGACATGGTGGGAACTGCCGTGCTGGGTTATGGGAGGAGGCTGGTCTCCGTCAGGGATGGGTAAACCCAGACAAGGGTGATAGGGAGGCAGCTGGCTCCTGTGAAAATATCACGGACTCACAGAGGCTGTTGGGCCGTGTGGTCCCACACCCCTGTTAATGGACAGACAGTGGTCCCTGTTGATTGCTTCACTAGCCCACAGCTTGGCTCGCTGGTTCCTGAGTGTGATGTTCGTGATGCCCTAAGGCAGACGGTTCACTTCACCTCCCCCGGCAGCTCACGTCTCTTCACGTGTCTCACTCTGGCTCTTCTCCTCCTCACGAGCCTTGGGATGATGAAGCGACTTCCAGCTCACCGCTGACCTTCCAGGCTTTGCGCTACTCCCCGTTGCGTGCCGGCGAGGATTATCAGCCTTGGGATTTGGCTTCTCGCTTTTGGCCGCCCCTCCCTCACTCCCCTTCCCCGAGAGTGGGGCGGCTCC
>VZTN01002564.1:37441-56054 GCA_013400515.1 Erpornis zantholeuca | reverse complement strand
CTCCGGCCTCCCGTTCTATCCCGCCCCTCCGGCCACCCTTGGTCCTCCTCCGGCAGCCCTCGTCTGTGACCGCCGGCCGTCCCATCCCGGTTCCTCCGGCCGACTGTCNTGGGAGACCCTCCCTCCCTCCCTCCCTGCCTCCCCACGCTGTCTGCCCAAGCTGCCCTCTGCCCTGCGATGTGCAACGAGCCCAGGGACAGAGGGCAGCGCAGGAGGAGGGACCCGGAGAGAGGCTCACGGGGAGCCTTTCAGGACAGGAGGACGCCTGTGGTGCTGTGGAGGATGAGCCGAGGCTGCCGAGCAGAGGGTTTACCCCAGGAGTAATGAGGATAAGGAACAAATGCTGTCACCTCTCCCAAGGGATGGTGGCCCTGTGCTTAGAAGGAGCAACAGCTGCTGGAAGGTGCTTGAAGGCCAAGCTTACTTGCTGATAGTAAATTCCTCCCTCAGAAGAACTTTTTTCCCTACTCCTCCTATCCCCTAACCCCTCACTAGTGTGAATTTCATGTAAATTTTGGTGCTGGTGGGAGTCTCACGCAAGGTGAGAGAGTTTCCAATCTTCCTTGTCTCCTTCCCTGCAGCCAAGGCCATGGGGTGTTTGGGACACACCAGGTCTGAGGACAGGACTGATGCCCAGAGCCATGCTGTGGCCCTGCTCCTGTCCCAGGGCTGTTGGACACCTGGAGGAGGGACAAGCAGAGCCCTTCCTGAATTGCTCTCTGCTGCCTGGCCTCGAGGGTCTGTGATGACACAGCCAGGGAAGAGGCAGTGCACCACGAAGGGCTGGGTTCATCGCTCAGCTTGGTGACATCCCACTTTTGTCTCCTCACAGGCCAACCCCGCTCCCATTATCGTGAATACAGACTCGCTGGAACAAGGGCTCTCTGTAAGTCTCCCGGTTTCGTTTTGCTTCCTTTGATCAAGTGCTGCATTTTCCCTGCTTAGCAATGCAGGAAAGACTTTCCTAGCTCAAGGAGGCCATGGTAAGGCAGCAGAGGAGCCTGATACCCACACCACATCCCCAGAGCTCAACCCACCCTCAAGCCTTGCTAGGGCTGGGTGACACTGCACAGAACCAAGGCCAGCAGCAAGCGATGCTGGGGACTCCCGCACAGGGAGGGACAAGGCAAAAGGCCTCAGCAGAGCAGCTGGGGATCCAGGCTGGCTGTGTTTATTGTTAATCATACAGCCATTTCCTCTGCCTCCCATGCACAGGGGCTGGGAGTCTCTGTTGGGGCATCCCTTACCTTCCTGCACTGCCTCAGCGTCCTTAGGCAGCTCTGGCCCCTCAGGAGGGAGGCAGAGCTCTCTGGGTGCTTGCTGGCATCACACTCACGGGTCCTCAGGGCAGCATGACCCATCAGATGCTGCTCCTCTCCCGCTGAAGGCTGCCAGCAGCTGAGCAGTACTCGGTGTGTTTGCAGCCACAGTGCATTTGGCACTCCTGGTGTAGTGTGAAAAAATCCTCCTCAGTTTGTTGCAGACAGGGTTTGCATCCTGCTGCATCTGTCCCCAGAACATTTGTAACTCATTCCTGCCAAGGGAATGAAGGGAGGAGGGTGGCCAGCATGGGTTTTTGGCCAGCAGCACTGGCTCCATGCTTGTGGGGTGCTTCCCTTTTTTGCCCAAAGGAGCCCAGTTAACAGCTTGCCAGGGCTGGGTGCTTTGCATCTGCTTTACTTCTGATGCATCAAATTTCAGCTGCCTTCCACAGCAGTGAAGCAGCACTGGGACTCAGAGCTGGTGTGGGTTCATCTTTGGAGTCAGGGTAGTGGGCCACAGGTGACCTCTGGGGGTTGAATTTCCCCTGTAGAAAACTGCAGATCTCAGCCCACAGCCTATGGTACATCAGAGCTGTGCTGTGCTGATTGAGAAGGGCTACAGAAAAGAAGGAAAGCCTGGCTTCCAAGCCTGGTTGTATGGTTTTATTAAGCCTGAATGAAAGCCACCGGACATTGGGGAGGAAGGCAGTGGTGCATCTCTCAGCGTGGTGGTCCTGGGTCCAGCAGCCTTGCATGAATGTGGCAGAGGAGAGCTGCTGTCCCCAAAGGTTACCTTCCCCAGACACATGGCATGGCAGGAGTATGTGGGTTGGAGGTTCTCTTATTGTGCCGGGCACCCTGGCTGCAGGGCAGTGCCATGTGCAGCTTCCTGGCTGCATTCTCCTGGCTATTCTGCAGAGAACTGGAAAAAGGGCACTGTCTCCTGGAGGGAAGGGACCACCTTAAGGCTGCATGGAGCAAGTGAGAAGTGTGCTGTGAGCAGGGTAGGGCAGGGAGGTATTCCTGGATGGAAAGTCTGCTTTCACATCCATTTTTTACCCTCCCCCACTATAAAGTGTCACACCTTTGGAGGAACATTGTCCGCTCATCACTGCAGGCACCAGCACTGCATCCTTTGCCACTCTCCATCCATGCCAGTTCCTCCTCCCTGCCTGTGTGCCCAAGGGCAATGAGAGGTGAGCCAAAGGGCCAAGGACAGGATCTGTCACCCCGGGTAGGTTCCTGGGCCAGCAGAAGGGATCCCTCATGCAGGGCCAGGAACCACTCCTTCCACTGCAGTGCAGTTCACTTTCCTGCCCTCTCCGCTGCCTCCCTCTACTCCAGCTCATTAACTTCACATCCCTCTCTCTTCTTCCACTTCCATATCCCTGTCCACCCCTTCTCCCTGCACCTTGGCCAGGTTTCAAAAGGTGCTCTGCACCCCAGACAGGCACAGGCATCACACTGGGGGTGGCAGTCACTGATCCCATCCATCCAACCTCAGCAGCACGTGCTGAGAGCAACTGTCCTGCAGGGAGGTCAAAAGGACCACCAGGTTGTGCCTGTGATCTGCTGGCTGTGATCTGGTGTATGCCACCACCAGGGTATTTGGAGGAGCCCGTGCCCAGAGCAGGGGAGACACCTCTCTTCGATTCCTCTCAGCATCCAACCTGGAAACCCTCTTGCCTTCGACTTCATGTTATACCAGGAAACAACCTTGCTCCATCTTTTCCTTCTGTGGGGTGCTGGGTTCCTCAGGCTTCAGAGAAAACAACCCCCAAAACCTTGGCAGTTTCCCAGGTTAGCAAAGGAGCCACACCAGGAGCTTGCCACAAACACCAAAATGCCAAATCTGGGGTTTTTTACAAACACAAAAGCTGATGCCTGTTGGTACAGCATGTATTTGGAAGGGTTAAAATCACATCTTCCAGTCTTTAATTACTTAACTTTCAGTGCTTTCCTTAATGATAAACAGATGGATGTAGTCTAGTTCCTTCCTGTTCTAGCTCCATTGATTGCATTGGACTGGCTGCTGGGCTGGATTTGGCCCTGAATGTTTATCAAGAAGTCTGTTCTGCATTTCAATGTCCCCATCCACCCACTTCCATCCCCAGGAGCATACAGCACCTGCACCACTGTAAGACAGGAACTGCAGCACTGGGATGGCTGGGGCTCAGCTTATGGCTTGAGGACCAGCACCCCCAGGGTGTAACAACACAAATAACCCATTATAAAATGCCTGCAGTATTAAAAGTATCCCTTGAGGGGTAAGGAGGGTGCTGGAGGGCATCACCATGCCAGCTTCAAGTCGTTGCTCAGAGTTTGACATCTTGGTGTATTTTGCCCAGCATGTCCCTAATGGAGGGATGGAGAATTGGAAACAGAGTTCCTGTGGCAGATGGGGTCCCTGCATTTCAGAGCTGCCTCTCTGAAGCTAAAACAACTTCTTAGTGCCAGAAAGTTACAAAATGAGGAGGGAAAGTCACCCTAAAGCCCCTGAGGAGTTGAAGGTTTCAGAGTCTGGGTCTCTGGAGCCTGATTTGATGTCACCTTGCCCAGCAGTGAGGTGCAACCACCTCTTCAGTCACTTAAAAGCCAGGTGTGAGGAAGACAAGTGCTTTCCAGGTCTGATCTCAGCCAGTGTGTCCCTCACACTTTGGTCCCAAGTGCTGGCCAGGGCACATCCCACTGCCAGTTCCTGCAGGCAGCATGTCTGTGGTGTCCTCCCAGCTGTTGCTGGAGCTGTCAGGCTGCAAACCCCTTCACTCTGCCCGAGCTCAGCAGGTTGGTCCCTGCATCCCTCTGGCAAAAGGCTGACCAGAAATAGGGAATTTATTCGTTTTGTGCACAAGGCCAGCACTGTGGGCAATGTGCACATGGGGGCTGAGGCCAGGGGATAGCTGGAAGAGAGTCAGCAGGTCTCAGTGCTGCAGCAGGATGCATGGACGCGGGGAGGTGAAGGGAGGGAGCTCTTGACCTATTTTCCCTGGGCCCCCTGCCATGTGCAGGCAGGGAGAGCTCTCCCTTGCCAGCTCTGGCAGTGCCTGTGCCAGCAGGGAGGTGCCCACTGCATCCACTTGCTTCTCCCCTTTCCCCGTGCTGGGGCAGGTGTGGGGCATCAAGAGGTGCCCTCCACACCCAGGGTTGGCTGGCACAACCAAGAGCTGGCTCTCCAGTCTTCAGACCCTCTCCACTATCTCGATAAGCAGCTGCTCCACCAGCAGGTCCCAGTGCTTGTCCTCATCACGTCCTAAGCACAGGATATATGGGCAGGATCTTGCTCCAAAAGGGGCTGTGAGCAGCGTTATCTCTCCTGGAGGTTATTTCCTCTTACAGCCTAATTGCATTTGAGGAACCTGATCTTTGTCTTCTAAATCTGACCTTCTTTTTTATTTAAAAAGTAAGCCAACAAGCAAAACCACACACAAATAAAAGCCAAACAATGCCCCCCCACCAAAAAAAAAAAAAAAAAAACCTCAAATCCTTACTCTCTAGCAAATTGCAAGGGGTGTTCCATGTGTGCTGTTGTGGTGGTGGCCAGCAGAGCCTGCAGACAGCTTGCAGTAGCTCTGGAAGGTGTGTGCTCTTCTGTTTATCAAATGAGTGTTAACTCTGCAGCCTTCTGTTGATGATCTAAATGCTGTCATCAGTAACTATTTCTCTCCTGCTCAAAAGAGGAGAGTGCCAGTAAAGGTGCCTCTTCCTGAGCCCTCAGGTGGGCTTGTTGCTTGGGAAGGGCCTGGAAAAAAATACCCATACTCTTTTCCATGAGAAACTAGATCAGGAAATTGGGATCAGGATATGCTGGGAACAGCTAATTAGCCCCTGACACTCCTGTCAGCCCTGCAGGTGTTGCATGAGGAGAGGAGAGCAGGGTGTGGTGTGCTCTCCCTGCCGGGAGGTGATTGAGCCACACATCTTCCCACTGGAGATGGCCCTAAACAGGAGCTGGGGAGGAGCACAGGGCACTGGGGAAGAACAGAGGGAACAGCCTGCAGTGGAGCCAGGTCATGGCAGCTCTGGTGGGTATCATGGGGAGGTTTTTGCTGTCAGCGAGTGAATGGTATTTGATTTTCCGACTCTGGAACGCTTGCTTTGTTGGCTTGTTCCCTTGGTTACATGGTATATATTAAGTTCTTCGTTTGGCTTCCTTATACAATTAACTGGCATTCCACTGCGTGAATTTTGGAAACATAATCAGAGCTGAAACCTCCTGGTCAGGCCTGGCTGCCCCCAGCACGCCTGGCCAGCACAGGCTGCTCCCAGCAGACACCTCACCAAGCAAGCACCTACCCCACCAGTTTTCAGTGCAAAACACCACTCAGCATTGGCAGCCCAGAGGTTTGGGGAGCAGGGATATCCCGGGCTCACCTGCCTGTCAGCAGCAGGGTGTCTGTCAGGGTCTGTGTGCCGGGGTGCGGGTGCACCCCGGGTGCCGCTGGCAGCAGCCGCTCCCTCGGCGGGGCCCGCGCGCGCTGGCTCTCACCACGGCTCACAGATTGTCACAGTTTTCTGCAGATCCCCATCCTGGAGGGATGTGTACGCTGTTCCTCTGAGGCCGTGGGTGTGCATATGGCTGGCTGTGTGGCAACTGTGTTGAATGCCAAAGCAGAGAGGACAATGTGTGTAGTAGCAAAGGGTGCCAGGAATGCGAGTTGTTGGAGAGCCGGGGAGAGGCGACGCCGTGCCCCACGCACCGGGATACCAACTGCAGGGAGGGGATGGGCTGGAGGCTGTGCTGGGGGAGGCTGTGCTGGGGAGGCTGCGAGGGCGGCACGGGCCAGCGAGCTGGCTGTATTTAGGATTAGTCAGTATGGGAGGATGAGAGGAAGGAAAGGCAGCCCATGCCAGAGGGGGAACCTGTGGCAAGGGAAGCAATACCCCTCTGCCCGCAGGGACAGTGGGGGCACTGACCACGTGTCCCTGTCCTTCTGAGGGATCCTGCTGTGGGTTAATGCCACCACATCCAGTGCTTTTCTGTGCCGCAAGATGCTCCTGTAAGAACTGGCCAAGGCCTTTCCCAATGTGCTGGGAGGATCTGAGCATCCTACCGTTGTAGTATCTTGATGTCCCAACCCTGAACTGTCCCCTGAAATCTTCCTGTGGCTGAGGCACCAGGCACAGTTCACATCCAAGGAGGGACAACATACCCAGCCTGTGTTCCCTGGAGCCTCACTTGCCTCTCTTTGCCCACCATCATCCTTGAAGCACACTGCAGAGTGTGGGATTGCTCTGGCCTCGGAGGGCAGGGGATGGAAAGGTGTGTGTCATGGATGGCACAGCCGTATCCCAGATCCCATCCTTCAGAGCTGCTCCTCTACCTGGGCCCCCGAGTTTTGCCACCTAGAAAAACTCCTTTTTCCTCTTCCTACCTATCAATAGAGCCTCAACATTGCCCTGCTGAGTTTTCTTCTGTGGTGTCAGATGATGGCTTCAGCATAAATAATGGTTGCTGTCCCCTCCGTGGAATGACCCAGCACTGTGGGGGTGTGGAGGATGGCAGGACTGTGCTTCTGCAGGGGCAGATAGTGAGGAGCTAGGAAAGCAGGACACAACCAGCATGCTGGTGCCACATGAGGCTGTGTCCAAACAAAGGCATGTCAGCTCCAGTTTGGGATACAGAACGTATACAGAAAGTGGCTCCATATGATCTGTGAGCCATCAATTAATGGTGGATGTAAAATCCAGACAAGGAAACCTGTACATTGTCCAGAGGCCACAGGCAGAGACAGGACTGCACAGTGGGAGAGGTGTTTGCCTGCCTGCTGAGTCCAGGGTTCCACTGCCTCTGCCTTGTCATACCCATGACGACCCATGAGAACTACCCATGTCCCATCCCTTGTTTCCCAGAGTGATTCAAATTATGAGCTTGAGTTCAGTTCCCTCCAACAACAAATGGGAGTCAGCAGTGTGCCCTGGTAGCCAGAAAGGCCAGCCTTGGCCTGGGGTGCACCGGGCACAGCATCACCTGCCGGGCAAGGGACGGGATTGTCTGGCTGTGCTCTCACTGGGGCAGCCTCCCCTCGAGCCCTGGGGCCACAATATAAGATATAAAGCTATTCGAGAGTGTCCAAAGGGGCCTACAAATGTAGTGAAGGATCTAGAGGAGACCATATGAGGAAAGGGTGAGGTCTCTTTGCTTATTCAGCTTGGAGAAGAGGAGACTGAAGACAAACCTCTCCACAGTCTGCAGCTTCCTCGAGAGGGGAATCAGAGGAGCAGGCACTGATCTCTTCTCTCAGGTGCCCAGTGATAGGACCTGAGGGAAGGGCATAAAGTCAGGGGAGGTTTAGGATGGACATGAGGACAAGGTTTTTCACACAGAGGGTGGTGGGGCACTGGCCAGGCTCCCCAGGGAATGGTCATGGCCCCAAGGCTGCCAGAGCTCAAGGAGCATTTGGACAACACTCTCAGGCACAGGCTGGGGGGCCTGTGCCTGGCCAGAAATTGAACTCGATGACCCTTTGGGTTCCTTTCCCACTCAGTTTTCTTTGAAACTGTTGGTGCTAAGTGTTGGATGTTTCAGTAGCCAATTGCATTGCAAATCTTGCTGAGTTTTAGCCCCCGGCAGCTGTTTCTGGCCTGATTCTGATAACCTGGAGTGAAACTGCTGCCTTGTTCTCCTGTGCATTGTTGATTATGAGGAAAATGGATTTTTTTTAATTTTTTTTGACTCTACATTTACCATTTCAGAGCCTACAATTGCATCCCTTTTTGTTTCTATTCATGATGTTTCCAAGAGCTCTGCTTTGGTACTCTGGGTATGGGAGACCTTTAAGCGTGGGGATCAGTGTGGTGTACAGCACTGAGACAGGCTACACCACTTTTTTACCTAAGGGCATCATAATGTTTTCACCTCTTACTGTGCCCCACTCTCTTACACCTTGTTTCCTTTGCACCCAACTAATTTCGTAGAATAAATTATTCTGAATTTCCTGTTAATACAGTCATGCTACGAAAAGATTTAAAAAATATAAGCTGCTAAAGGCATTTATTATGTTGTTATGTACAGACATTTTTTTCCCTTTAAATGGACCGACCCTCTCTCTTCCCTTCCTCAAGCAGCGAATTCCTGAGGTTAATTATATGCTGCGTAACAAAGGTGTTATTTCTTTTTGTGCCTTCAGTTGTGTTCCTTTTCATGGTTGGAGAAATGAGCTGGGAGAATAAAGGCTTTGCACAGAAGTGCATTAAAGTCAGTGGGCTTTGGTTCATGCCCAGAAAGAAAGGCAGCACATGGTTTAATTCCAGGGCAGGCTCAAGCAGTTGCATTTAAGGTTTTCTCAGCGGTGATGGTGGAGCTTTTAGGTTGGATTCTTCATGTTCAGCTGTCAGAGGGGAAAAACAAATTCCCCCAGGACCAGCAGAGAGTCGTAACACGCTGTCTCCCTCTCTCCAGATGAATGGCAGTGATGGGATGTTCAAATATGAAGAGATCGTCTTGGAAAGGGTAAGTACTCCTTACTCACCCACCAGCAGCCTCTTCCCACTCGCCCACCCCCCTGGCACAGCCAGCCCCCCATGCAGCTCGGCAGGTTGACGGGGAGAGCTTGGTCTCTGCTCCTCGCTCTCTCTGGAGGCTTTCACGGGTGTCACACCTCCTTTGCCAGCCTGGCTCCCACCAGGGTGGGCTTGCTGCTCCCCTCTCCCCCTGCACACCCCTCCAGAAGGGAGGAAGGAGGGCTTCTCCCTTGCCTCCCTCTTTCACACCCTCACCCCCACAAACCTATCAGTGCAGAGCATGGGGGGAGGCTCTTTGTCATTGCCTTTGTCAGAAAACAGAGGTGTGGGGGGGCTCTGCTTGTGCAGATGCAGGTGGGTGCACCCCACAACTGGGAAGAAGGACCAAAGCCACCCTGCCACCAGGCTCCCTGTCACTCTAGGGTACATGGCCTTGGGATGCTGAGCTGCAAGAACAGTTTTTTTAGTAAAACAAACCACCATGGGGGAAGTTCCTGCTCAAGCCTTTTCTTCGCCGGCAGCACAGAGGTGATGGCACGCACCACACCAGCCGTGGCTGAAATTACCTCCCCCCCACCTATGGGGTTCGTCCAGGGGCAAGCCAGCACCACACAGGGCAAGAAGGGCTTTCTTGTTGCCCAGGAAGCAGCAGGGCTGGAGGGATGGAGAGGGAAAAGCCGGCCCAGGGTTTACTCTGAGACAGGCACAGCCCTGCTGGCTGGAAATGGCTGTGGTGGGAGGCTGCCCGCGGCTCTCCACAGCACACCTTGCCTCCCCCTCACCGCCGTGCCAGGCAGCTCAGCCTCACCGCGTGGCCAGCATTGCAGGGGAAGACGCATCGCTCATTATTCTGTTCCTCTCTGCCTTTAGTCATCTCCCTCCTTCCCTTGGCTCTGCATCACGGAGGTGGGTGGACGGAAGGTTATCTGGGGCTGCCGCCTCACCCACCGCTTCCCCGGCGTGCCTGACGAAACCAGCCCAGGGGATCCTTCCTTTTTGGGCTAAGGGCAAAAAGCCTTGTTTTCAGGGATTCTTCAGAGCATCCTCTGTCCTCAGCCCATTATGGGAACAGGGGAAGAGCTGGCAGGGCCACACAGAGAGGCAACACTCATTGATGCCCCCATTTTGTAGCCCCAGGCAGCAATTCCTTCTCCAACAGCAAGAAACCGTGAGGGAATTTCAGCGCTTAGCAGCCTGGGCTAGCATGAACCATACCCAGGTCCTTCCCCTTCACCTGGTCCCCAGTGGGATCCAACAATCCTGTCTTAATGTAGGAGGAGCACCCTGCTGCCTGCAGGTGAGGCTGTCCCCTTCCTGTGGTGTTTGGCTTCCAGAACTGACCTCAGTGGACCCCAAAATGGCTGGTCAGTCACTGTTATTAATCCTTGTCTTTGTTGTAAAGACAAAGGTAAATGCATGAACATTTTGGGAACAATAATAGCAGAAACACAATCTGCAGAGGAGCACAGCATTTTGTTTACCTACCATACATGTGTCGACAGCAGGAGATGCCCTGGCATCAACGCTGACATCAGCTAAGAAATCTCTTGAACTCCTTTTTGAGGTTTATCAAAATAAAAATTAACACCTCCCAGATAATTTCTAGGTTTTGTAGCTAAGCAAGGACCTTCCATAGACAGGCACGACAAATGGCTGGAAATCATTTTGCAATCTCACCTGCCTTGCTCTGGCCAGGCTGGGTCTCTGTGACAGTAAGGAGCTTTTTTGAGCTAGGCACAGGGTAATCAGAATCCAGCTTAGAGGAAAGAGAGCAGACCCTTTACTATTGAATGCCTCTGTGTCACATGCCAGCCAAATCCCAGCTGGCCAGAGAGCATCCGGGAGCGTTGCACAGTGACAGGCATTTGTGGCTCCTGGTGCTGTGTCATGAGCATCATAAAGTCAGCTCTGCATCACTGCAGGAGCTGATGCTGGGGAAAAATTGCTGGGGAGAAGTGCAAACCCCAGCTGGCTGTTGGTGCTAAATTATCCTGGGGAGCCCGAGTTGCAGTGTGGCCCTCCTTGCCACAGGTCCCCTGGAAGAGGAGAGCACCCCATCACCTAGCACTGAGCACTGCAACCATGGGTAGCCAGGAGAGCTTGGCCTGAGCCCAGTCGTGTACGAGAGAGGCAGGCACAATAGTATGTGACTAAGTGTCAGCCCTTCCACATGAGGAACTGAGGCGAGGAGCCATCTGATTTTCAAGGCAGAGCAAAAAAGGCAGGAGTTGTCCACTTGCATCAAGCACAGATCTGGAAGCAGCGCCTGTGAGTGTGTCACTAATGAGGATCCTGCAAGTGGGAGAGGCGGCACAGGGCCACAGCCACTCAATCCTGAAATGCTGCGGGAATGGCCTGGAGATGAGCTGTGGTCCCTGCATTCCCCCCAGGCATAATTCAGCAGAAGCTCAAGTGATGCTCCAGGCATGTCTGCGAGGAAAAGAGAGCCCACTCCCTCCTGGCAGCCACCTCCACCCAAACCTGTAAATTTTGTCATCAGTGTTGCTGGTCCCCAGCTTGGCTCTGTGCCAGGGCTGCATCCCAGGGTGCAGAGGGGCAGGAGTGGGATGCTGGTGACTGGCACAATCCCCGCTGGTCTGTGCAGGCTGCGGCATCGGTGTCTCCTCCTGGGGAGCAGCCAGCAAGGGGAGGTTTTCTCCGCCAAGGACCACCTCCTCTTCCCCCAGCTCCCTGCCTGCCTAAGAGTCTCTCCGTGGAGACGCGGTGGTGAGGGAGGTCCTCGGCGGCTCCCACTCTCCCACTCCATCTGTTCCGTGCTCCACGCTGCTGTGCCGAGCACTCAGCTGAGGAACACCGGCCTCTTCTCTGGCCAGCATCCCTCTGCCCCCCGAGCTGGGCACCCCCGGGGGTGTGACAGATGCTGTAAGGGCTCCTGTGCCCCACGCAGTCCCGCAGCTGGGGGGAACCATTTAAGGAGGGCTGGCAGCCAGCAGTTGCCCCTGGGGGAAAGACACGGCGTTTGATTTCCCACAGGGCAACTCCGGACTCGGCTTCAGCATAGCAGGAGGCATCGACAACCCCCATGTTCCAGATGACCCAGGTATCTTCATCACCAAGATCATCCCCGGGGGAGCGGCAGCCATGGATGGCCGTCTAGGGTGAGTACGGGGCTGGGGGAGCAGACAGGGTGTCACCCAGGATCTCTGCATGAACCCTCTAAGCCTAACCCCTTTTCCTGACATGGTCCCTAGCCCCCATATATCTTCCCCACAGTCAGATCCCCTCAGGACAGGGACGTCTGCCGTCCCTAGCCACCAGCCTCCTGTCTGTAGCCACCCCTCCTCTCCTCCCTGTATCAGGCTCCTGCTCCCATCCATCCCGCTACAGCCCGGGGCAGAGATCCAGCCTTTATTCTCATCTCCATCAGGGTTGCACTGTAGGGACCAGCACTGCTCTCTCCCACGTTGTGAGGGACCCCTCTCTCACCCCAGCAGGGCAGGATCTGGCCAGCTTGAGCAACTCTCCGTCATGTGGCTGGAGGAGGGTGGCAGCAGTGACCAGAGGAGGGTGGCATGGGCTGGTGGTTCCGCAGGGGTGCTCAGGGCCATCCTGTGCCCACAGGGTGAACGACTGCGTGCTGCGGGTGAATGACGTGGACGTCTCTGAGGTTGTGCACAGCAAAGCTGTGGAGGCCCTGAAGGAGGCAGGCCCCGTGGTGCGGCTCGTGGTGCGCCGCCGGCAGCCCCCGCCAGAGACCATCATGGAGGTTAACCTGATGAAGGGCCCCAAAGGTGAACCCCCCGCTCTTCTTGCTTGGCCAGGGTGCCCCACTGCCCCACAGGAGAGTGTGGGGTGACCCCTGGGTGTGAGATGTCATGAGATGCAGGGCAGCCTCACGGGGGATGTGGGATGCAAGGCGGCACTGCCACAGCACAGGATGCTCCAGGGTGGCCCAGCAGTGTGGAATGCTGTGGGGCACAGGGTATGGGACACACACACAGTGCAGTGCATGGGGGCAGGCTGGCCTCAGGCAGCAGCAGGGTGCCCCATTGCCTGCTCAGTTTGGGCAGGGTGCGAAGCCCAGTGAGGCACAGGGGCTGTGGTGCCAGCCCAGGACTCTGTCTATCTGTCTGAGCCTCACCTGCATTCTCACTCTCCCTCAGGCCTGGGGTTCAGCATTGCAGGGGGCATTGGGAACCAGCACATCCCTGGGGACAACAGCATCTACATCACCAAGATCATCGAGGGAGGGGCTGCCCAGAAGGACGGGCGCCTGCAGATCGGGGACCGGCTGCTTGCGGTAAGCCCCATGGCCACAGCCAGCTGTGAGGTGAAGCTGAACAGGTTCCGCTGTGACGCAGTGCTGATCCTGAACCCCAGCACTGGTCTGTCAGCAGCCTCACACCTCTTCCCCGAGGCTCCTGCTGGGGTGTTGCTGTGGGAGGGCAAGCACAGTAATGGCTGCAGGCAGGAGGGCCAAACCCAAGGTGATGCCTTAAATGGTTACCTAGAAACAGACTAGGCAGGAATAAAGGAATAAAGGAGGGATTTATTTGAAAGGCCTTCAGAGGTACACTCTGGGCTCCAGAGGGTCCTGCCTCAGTGGGTCCCAAAATGGACAACAGGTCATGAGTTCTTCACACTTTTATATCAGCATCAATTCACCAACCAGAACTCAGCCAAAGATGGAATTTGCCCAAGCTTTCCCCCCCACTCCAAGATGATGGTTTACAGTTCTTGGGCCTAGGGTGGTCTGGGTATTCTTGGAGAGAGAGCTGGAGAGGCTTTGTTATGTCTATCTTAGCATAAGAGAACAGCACTTAACAAGCTACAGGAAACTTCAGAGTTACACTAACAGTACAGTATTTGAAAAATATAAAAGTTAAAACCTAAGGCATCAAAGGTGGTAGGACCATGCCTCTGGAGCTACTGGGGCACCTCCCCTATGGAAAACCACTGCACTGGTCCCTGCCCTGCTGCTCAGCCATGTCACCCAGCCCTTTCCCTCCGGCAGGTGAATAACACAAACCTGCAGGACGTGCGGCACGAGGAGGCAGTGGCCGCCCTGAAGAACACCTCTGACATGGTGTACCTGAAAGTGGCCAAGCCCGGCAACATCCACCTCAACGACATGTACGCGCCCCCCGACTACGCCAGCAGTACGTACGGCGCTGGCCACGGGCTGGGCACGCGGGGCTGTGGGGCACTGAGCGTGTTGGGGTGGGGAGCAGGGCTGGGCTGGTCTCCATGTCCTCATTGTGTATGGATTTCTGCTCCTGATGACCTTCTCCTCCCCTGCAGCCTTCTCAGCCTTGGCTGACAACCACATAAGCCATAACTCTGGTCTGGGCTACCTGGGCAGCGTTGAGAGCAAGCCTGCCTATCCCATCCCTGCCCAGGTGACTCCATCCCGGTACTCGCCTATCCCTCGGCACATGATCGGAGATGATGACTTCACCAGGTGAGTACCAGGCATGAGCATCCCTCTCATGCTCCTTCTCGTTTCCTCACTTTCCCTCTGTGGTGTCTTGACGTCACCCTGGCTGCCAGTGCGGAGCCTCAAAAGGCCAATTGTAGGTGCATGGTGCAATCCTTGAGGTCCCCATAATGAGCTCTGTGCTCACCCACCTCAGACCAGTCCTACTGTGTCAATCCCTGGCTTGCTGCATCCACTCCCTCTCCATTCCCTCCCCTACTCTTTCACAAGCTTTACACAACTGCATGTCAGCTTCGTTCTCTTGCTTGTTTTTACAATACCTGGAATACGAGGTGTTCCCTGCCCTTAGGGTGCCATCCAGCAGTGCCACAGGCTCCCAGGATGTCAAAGTGTGGAGCTGTGCTGGGGGAAGGGGAAGCTGTTGCCAGGGGAAGCACAGCCTTGCAAAAGTGGGGCCCCTCCCACACTCCCTGAGACCGGCATCCCAAACCACCTGCACTCAGGTGCAATTCCAAGGACTGCCAACCCCCTTTGCCCCAGTAGAATCCTTTATGCTGCAAGAACAGGTTTGTTTCCTGAAGCCAAGAGATAAAGAGGAGAACAAAGAAAACATTGCTCTGAGCTTAAATGCGGTATAAAACTTCCCCACAGCCTCAAGCTGAGGATGGGAGAGCGAGACCTGGCAAGTCCTGCTCTACTAGCTGGTTCTTACAGCTTTCCCTCCTCTTCTCACAGCCTTGGGGCCAGTGCTCTGATTGTGGTATCCCCAGGGCCAGGACTGTAGGGCTTAGGCTGATTTCTAAGGACCAACACCCAATTTAGGTTTAGGGCTGGCTCTGCTGTTTGGAACAAGGTTGCAGGCTGGTTTTGGGGGTGTGTCTACAGTGGAAGATGCAATAGCTTTGTCCAGGATTCTCCCATTCTGCAGGTCAGTGGTGGATGCTGGAGAGGGAGACCCTGACTTGCCATCTGCTGTCAGGTCTGCCATCCTCCTGGAGAGTGTCTGCACTCATCTTTGTCACGCGGATTTCTCACTTCTTGATGCTCAGCCACAGCTAGCTGCCTCTGCATGCCGTGACCTGTGCAGCACTGCCTTCCACCTGCACCTCACCTCTCCCACTGGTCTCAGCACCATCAATGTTGGTTCTAGAGCCTGTTTTGGCACTGCAACCTTACCAGGTGCAGCCACTTCTGTGCTGCACTTCTGTCAGGGGAATGATGCCACAGGCAGGAGCAGTGCTGTCTGCCATGACAGTGCACCACAGAAGGGACTGAGTCCCAATGCTTGGAAAACACACCAGGAACCCTGGTCCCACCAGAGTGTTCCTTCTTGCATGTGCCAACATTCCCATTTGTGGGCTAGAGAGCAGAAAGAGCAACTCGGCTTAGGCTGGACAGAGCCAGCGGCACAGTGAGGGCTCAGTATTGGCTTGACAGTGACAGTGGCACAGTGATGGCTCAGCAGTGGCCCCATAGTGGCTTATCAGTGGCAATGGCACAGCGATGGCTCAGCAGTGGCCCTGANTGGCAGTGGCACAGTGATGGCTCTTCAGTGGCTCAGTGGTGGCTCGACAGTGACAGTGGCACAGTGATGGCTCAGCAGTGGTTCAGTGGTGGCTTGGCTTGGCAGTGATATGATCAGGGCTTGCCAGTGACTCAATAGTGGCTTGCCAGTGACAGTGGCACAGTGATGGCTCAGCAGTGGCCCCATAGTGGCTTATCAGTGGCAATGGCACAGCGATGGCTCAGCAGTGGCCCTGATGCAGCACGTGCTGGTGGCCACTAGAGGATGGTGCTGCTTTGTGGAGGGCCCTGCTGCAGACGGGCTGGCACCACTGGGCCAGTGTGCCCAGACACAGCCCGCTGCTGCCCAACAGATCCACAGCCTGCAGTGGGCTCAACACTTCCCTCATCCTTCCCAGGACAGTGCTGAAAGCCCCGTGTGCACTGCTGACCGCCAGGACAGCTCCATCGCTGCGGGTCTGTTGCCACCAAGACTGTGCACTGGGACCAGTGTGGTCCAAATGCAACTTACTGGTCTGGGGAAAGGCAGCAGGTGCCCTGAGAAAGAAGCTGTTTCTCATGAGGCACCTGCCAGCCATTCCCTAGGAAAAGCAATGATCCAGTGTCCAGTCTCTTCCCCTCCTATGGGTATGATGGGTACTGCTTAGATATGGATGTGGCTCCAGAGATCCTTATGTCCTGCAGCACCTAGGGGTGGGAACCAAAGAATCTGTTTTCCAGTGAGCTCCACCACTGCAACCCAGACCCAAAACAGCCCCACAGGATCCCCTCAGCCACTCTGTGTCGAAGTCCCAGTGTTAACATAGCGACATTCAGCATGGGATCTGCCTGGAGGATCCATGTCGTGCCTCCTGTGAGGAGGATGGAAGCCAAGAGTGCCTGTCATGCCTGAGACTTCCAATGTACCTGTCTTGGGCTTCATTTCCTCTCCTCATTCTTGTAGGGTCTCTTCACCTTCCACCAAATGGTGTGGTCCTCATGGGTGCTGGGGATGCTTCCCCCTACACTGAGTTAAGGTTGTGCTTCCTGCACACTGCTTGGGCAGCAGCAAAACCCAAGGGGCAGAGCAAGTTCATCTCCTGGTTGGAGGCAGGGTTTGCAGACCCAGAAACCTGACCTATTTCTTCCCCTGGGAGAATTCCAGCCCCAGGCTCAGCTTTGCTGCAGAAGGATGGCTGCAGGCCTCCCTGCCCCCTCATAACTGCCCCTGAGCCGAGCACTGGTGACATCTTGAGGACTTGGAGTTGAGCATCTTTTGACTGAGCATTTCCACGGTTTTCCTGATCTACTGGTTCTGGTGTATTCCAGCCCCCCCAGCCCAGTGCCCCAGGGTCCTGTTAGCACAAGTCCGCCAGCATTTTAGGGTCTACCACGGGTGCCTTCACTCAGTGCCATGCCTGGGCTCCAGCATCTTTCCTAACACATCCCAGAGATCTCCCTCTGATACCTGGCAGGTGAGTGGTTCTGATCAGGCTGCTGAGCTCAATGTCAGGCCCTTGGTCCTTGTGGTACCTAAGGAAGTGCCCAGGATCCAGCCACAGTGGATGCACTGGTGATCCCCAGTATCATATTGGCTGACAATCACCACCAGCCTGTGCTAATTGTCTGGGATAATTTATTCCTTATTTAAATCCAGAGCTTGAGCTTGGAGCTGACCTTCTTGCTATCACATTGGGTTTTTCTCCCAGACGAAAATTGACGCAGGAGTTTTGCGATGCCAGGCAGTCTTCCTGCTTTTGCCTGCCTATTGTTTGAGCTCTGATAGAATTAAGTCATCATCGAAAAATTTAGGACTTCTCTTGAGCTGTGCAGTGTCTGTGGCATGGGAGCAGTGCATGGCACACTTGCCATGCTGTGGAGAGGCTTGATCCTACTCTCCTGGCCCATGGCATCTGATGCCACCACATTTCTGTGTGTGATTTCACAGTGGATGCTCTGTCTCTGTCCATGCTGTGTCTCATGTCACACCACCTGCACCTCTTCTTGTTTATCAGTCTCCACGGTGCTGAGGGCTGAGTCACACCAGGCTGCACTCGGGTGACTCCAGCCACACCAGTATGCCACGAAGTCTGGGCACAGAAAAGCCTGTCACCAGCTTTGCTGCTCCTCACCCCAGTGCTTCTTTGTCCCTTATGTGTCCTCCCAGGGAGCCACGGAAAATCATCTTGCACAAAGGCTCCACCGGCCTGGGCTTCAACATTGTTGGAGGGGAAGATGGCGAGGGGATCTTTGTGTCCTTCATCCTGGCTGGGGGCCCTGCTGACCTCAGCGGGGAGCTGCGGAGGGGAGACCGTATCCTTTCGGTGAGTTGGGTGGGGCACCCACTGCCCCTTCGCGGCCTCCCACAGCCCCGGGTGGGCACCCACGGGACACCCCTCCCCTGCCACCCGAAGTACAGTCCTATGGGAAGCATCCCGGGTGCCGGTGTGCTGACACGGCCCCGGCATGCCTGCGGTGGGAGCAGCCCTGATGCCTGGGCAAGCCGGGGGCAGGTACCCGGGATGCCGGTACTGGAACTGCCGCTACCAGGCGCGGTGCTGGGGGCACAGTGGCAGAGCGACGAGGCTCTGAGAGTGTAGAGTGTAGGTACCCTGTGTACCGGTACAGAGGCGGGGCAGCGGCGCCGAGGCGCAGGGCGGGACCCCCTCGATTTGTGCCCGCGTGGGTCCGGCCCAGCGGAGCCGCTCTGTCCCGGCAGGTGAACGGCGTGAACCTTCGCAACGCCACCCACGAGCAGGCGGCGGCGGCGCTGAAGCGGGCGGGGCAGACGGTGACCATCATCGCGCAGTACCGGCCCGAAGGTACCGCCACGGGCGACCGCGATCGGGAGCGGGACCGGGAGCGGGACCAGGAGCGGGAGCGGCAGCCGGAGCGGGAGCGGGAGCGGGACGGAGGAGGGCGGGGCATGCAGATGAGGGGTGCTGTTATGTAGATGATGTGGGCGGGGATATGCAGATGTAGAGCGTTG
>VZTN01002564.1:18641-36959 GCA_013400515.1 Erpornis zantholeuca | reverse complement strand
CTGGTGGTCCCGCGGGGGGCAGCCGGGGTAGCGGGAAGGGAGCCGGCAGCTGCCTGCGCAAAGCTTCCCTGGGCGGCAGCGCTGGAGCGTGGCCCGTGGGCCGGGAGGGTGCCTCGCCAGCCAGCGAGGGGCCGGGGCTGACCCCGGGGCTGCGGCCGTGTCCAGAGCGTGCACGTGCTGGGATGCAGCCCTTCCCGGCCGCTGGAAAAGGTGTCTCTCCTGGGCCCCACTGGCTTTCCCCACTAGCAGTTCTGGTCCTCTCCAAGGAGGCCGATGTCCCATCCTAGGCATGGCCTTCGTCTTGTGCGTCCTCTGTGGAGTCGCTGGGCAATGTCCTGCTGGTCCCTGTCTCCGCTGTTCCCGCTCCATCCCATGGCAGAGGCCATTGGGGCACGGAGTCATTGGTGCTGCTCAGGGCTGTGCTGTGGGTGTGGGGTTTGTTTGTTTTGGCTTTTTTTTTTCTTTCTTTCTTTCCAGGAAGCACTTAATGTTCTCGTATTTCTGGCTCCCTTTGCCACTTGAGATTTGGCAAAGACACCAACCAAGAGTGGTTCTTAAATGTCAAACTGGACAAGATGTTTTGAAACCCCTTTAGACTGAGGCGGAAATGTCAGTGTGTTGTAGCTGGTGACTTTCCATGTCTGTGATGGCTCCTGGCACGTGTGGGCAGCAGCACCCACCACGAGGGCTGCAGCCATCCCAAAAGGCAGGATTGTGGCTGTGGAGTACAGACTGTTTTATCTTGGAAGTTGTCTTCAGTGTTCCAGAGGCTTAAAGGGCTGGGAGTCATAGAGGAAGATTTCCCTGGTGTAAGCCCTGGGCCCTCTCAATGGGCCATGTGCTCTCAAATGTTTGCCTTTTCTATGTTCATCATGGCTGTGGAAAGAGCAGGAGAGCTGGATTGTAGGATGGCCAAAGGAGGAGATGCTGGTGGAAAGGGGATTTGAGAAGTTCTTCCCCGCTAGCAGAGGCGGAGAATGGCACCTGTCTCTCGTACCTGAGCGTGGGCAGGGCTTGCCTTGGGGTGCTGGATGAGTGCAGTGTGCTCTGCGTCTGACCTCGCTGGGGCTCCCAGGGGGCAGAGAGGCTGCTTGTGCAGGCCTTGGGGGGATGAGGGGCTCTCCCTGTGGTGTCCTGCCAGGCACTAGGAGGGAAAAGAAGCAGAGCAAACCAAGAAAGGCTAGAAAAAGGAGCTGCTCTCCTGCCTTTCTTCTGAGCACCAGGACCTTTGACCACTGCTGCATGCTGTCGAGGAGGGGGAGTGATGGTTTCTGAGTTTTTGTGAGGTCCATTCCCTCTGAGCACTTCTCCCCCTGACCTTTGCCTGCTGCTATCACCAGCGCTTGGATTTGGCAATTCTCCTTTCTCACACCCCATGCAACAAAGCCTTGATATTCCTCACCTGAAAATACAAAAACTCACGTTATGGCTTTTCTCTGAGCCAGTCTGTTCAAAGGGAAGTTCCAGGTCTGTGCAATGAGTTCTAAAAGTTTCTGAGCTTTCCCTGTGGCTGTGCTTCCTTCTGCTTTCCTGGGCCTGCAAAGGGAAGGTGTCTGGGGTCAGGGTGTTAAAATGCCAGGATGAAGCTGCAGGTAGTTTTTGCAAGTGGCTGGGCTGAAACCTGTGACTGAGCATTTCTGGGTTCTGCTGATGGCCTAGCCTGGGCAGAAGTGTTTGGATACAGGGCTTTATGTGTACTCAAGAGTTGCTTTCCAATGAAGCTCCCCTATCTGCCAACACCTTCTCCTTTGTGCTGTCTCCTGGTGCCCAGATGCAGACCCACTGCTTTGTTTGCTCTGCTGGGTGTGTTTGCAGGTGTGTCACACACATGTGCTGCTTCTGAGATCCTTGGGGCAGGCAGGAGATCCCTGCCTGCTGATAGTGGTCTACAGCGTGTGCACACTCAGGGATTCCGCTCCCAGCACGGAGCTCACCCCAGAAAACAGAATCAGGCCCAGCTCTAGGAACACCCACACCCTGGAAAGGGAAAAGCAGTGGGAGGGTACAGTGGTGTTTTTATCGAGCGGCTGAGTGAGGAGAGCAAACATCCTGGCACTCGGCGCAGAGCTGCGATGGCACTCGCGGCAAGAGGTGCCGGCTCACCTGTTACATACTTTTCAGTCTTGATAAGCATGTCCTGAACGTGTTGAACACTGTGGGGATCAGCCCTGGCTTACCTCCCCGCTGCACCCTGCACAAGCTTCCTGGGAGGGTTTCAACTGCACAGGAGATCTCCATAGAGAGAGTCAAGGTGCAGAGTCGAGGCAGCCCCAAGTTAGGGAGCAAAGGCAGGAGCCCTGCTTGCTAGGGGTGATCTGCTGGTACTTGTCTCAGAGACTGTTCTAATGTGCAGCTAAGAGGGGGGCAGTAGCACCTGGGAGTACCCCTTGCTCAGTCCTGGAGTAACCTTGCCTCCCATGCTCTGGGAGGGAGGCAGCAGGTTTGCTTTGGGGCTGGCTACTCTTCCACTCTGTGCCCTCCCACAGCTGGAGCAAGTGTGGGTTGCTGGCTCCTTGGAAAACCCTTCCTAGGGCAGGACTATGTTTGCCTTTTGGGGGTTAAAGCCAGAGCAGCCCTTTTGTTGTTCAGTTTGCCACAACCAGCCTGGTTTCTGCTTCTTGTCATGTCAGTGGGGTTTTCCCACCCCTCCAAGCAGCATGGCCACTCCAGAAAAACTAGGAAACTCCCTTTCCCTGGAGTGCCCCAGCTGAAATGGGGCCATTGGAGAACTTTGGGCTGCATGCAGGGGGATTCATATGCCATTTCTGGCAGGGCAGTGGCACCCAAAAGTTGTCCTCCCAACACCCCCACCCTGATGCTAGCAGTGGAGAAACCTCCTTTTGCCCTGTGTTTCCTGTCCTATCCCAGGCAGTGTGGGGTGCACAGGGAATCTGTACCCCCAGCAGGGTTTGTGATGACCTGTCTGGGGACAAGGGTTGTAGTGGTGCTTTCTGGGGGAAACAGCCCTTCTGTACCAAGGACGGTTTATGAAGAAGCTGTATCCACTTCTGGCAGATTCTCCTCTGGGATACAGAAGAGTTTACAGCAGAATGAGCTCTTCCAGGGCAGCATGAGCTGTGTGGGGCAGATGTGGAGTAGGATGAAGCTCACTTCCCTCTGCTGAGAGCTCCGTAAAACCCTGGTGCCACTTTGGTGTCAGAATTCAGTTTTCTTGTAAAGTAAGCATTGTCCATGCCTTGCTGCATCTGTGTTGTCCTCTGCCAGCAGGAAGGCAGGTGAGGCAGTGGGTGCCCCTTGGCATGGGGCAGCCAGGGGTTCTCATGATCTCCACATGGAGTAACTGACCCTGCCCAGTGTTGCAGCAACTCTGGATATTGTGTGGCAGGAGAAGGGGCTTCCGTGCAGTTTCTGTGTGCCACTTGGCAGCTTTTGTGTGTATTGTCTCTTTTTTTTTTTTTTTCCAGTCTTTAAGTAAAAATGTGCCTTTGGCAACTGTGTGTAGCAGGGGGATACCCAGGCAGTAGGGCTGCAGAGTGAAGGGCTAGAGAGTCAGGAAATGCCGAGCTGCAGCTGCATCATCCCATAACCCCAACCCTGCGTTTGTGTGCGCTGAGAGTCCATGGGAGAGGGGCTGGCTCCCAAACAGAGCCCACAGAGCATTTCTGAGCAGTGTTGCTGCTCCCCCTGTGTGGTGTGGCTCCACAGGCCCAGCACAGCTGTGGCTCTGCACTGCAGCGAGCACTTGCCTCCACAGCTGAACTGCTGTGCTCCCCTCCCCAGAATTAAAACCCAAGCCATGTCTAAACCACTGGGTTTAGACTTTCTAGGCAAGCCTTACAGCACAGATGAGGCTGATCCTCTCTCACCTGTTAGTGCAGGATGTGCCCAAGGGACAAACTCGAGGGTGTGAGGTGAGATCTGGCAGTGTGGGCTGTGGCAGTGCCGGCAGCTTTCCTGGAGCCGCAGTTGCACTTTCCTCATTCGGCCCTGGGTAGGGAGGCCTGGTGCCTCCACCCTCTGCGTGTCAGCCCGACCTTTACACCCGGCTGAAGGTCGGGCTGGCGCGGCGGCGGGTGCTGGGGTGGCGGCTGCTCCTGCCCAGCTGCCTGGCAGGAAGGTGCTGGTGTCTTCTGGAGGGTTCCCCAGCTCTTCCTGCACGTCTCTGCTGCTGGGATGTAGAAGGAAAAGGTGAATTCCTCCTCCCTGCTCCTCTTCCAAGGGCAGGGACTTTGTGTTTTGCCTCCCTTTCCCCATTCCTGCTGGGGAGAAGGTCTTTGCTGCCAGCCAAGTAGTAGCTGGGCACTTCCTCAATGGCTGTTCTGTGTCTTTCTGCTCCAGCTGGTGGGCAGTGGTCTCCTGGAGGGGCTCTCGCTCTCTCTGCGTGTTTTGAACTGCTCTGTAGGTCAGCAGCTTGCCAAGCCCTGCCCAGCCCTTCATGGAGCTGCAGCTCAGCAGCAGTGGAGGTCACAGCAGCCCTTGCCTGAGCTGCTGTGTGGGAAGTTCTGGTGGGGTTGGGAGCAGCTGGAACGCTGCCTGCTCCAGATGCCCTGCCTGCCCTCCTGCAGAGTCCTGTAACCTCTTTAGCTTTGCCCTCCCTCGTGTGCGGGGACAGACGGGCTGTGGGCAAGATGCCTCCCGGACAGGCCTGGCTGGGCGCAGGGATCAGCTGTGCCTGCACTGACCAGCCCTGTCCCCACAGAGTACAGCCGCTTCGAGTCCAAGATCCACGACCTGCGGGAGCAGATGATGAACAGCAGCATGAGCTCCGGCTCCGGCTCGCTGCGGACGAGCGAGAAGAGATCGCTCTATGTCCGGTAAGGCCGCGCAGCCCCCGCGCTCCCGGCGGGAGGGTGGGACGGGCATGTCCCCACAGGGTGTGATCAGGGTTCAGCCTGGGCTGTGCAGTGCCTCTGAGGCCAGTGTGAGTGCCGTGGAAGCATTGTGAAGCCCGGAGGGTGCAGCAGGGACAGCAGGGGCTTTTGCACTGCCTTGCCGGGGCTGGGTGCTCTGCACTTGAATGCCTCTCCCAAGGACTACTCCAGTTTGGAAAGCATTGGTCTCTACAGAGCCAGGGTGGCCACTAGCCAGGCCAATGCACTGAGGAGCACTGGAAAACAGGGAAATGGTGGGCATCCAGCCCTGCTTCTGCCCCAGGCAGCTCATGGCAGCTTGCAGGGTGCTCTCCTCGAACGAGCTAACAGGCTTCTCCTTGTCTCCTCCTGCCATTCCTGTGGCAGGATCTGGCTGGATGGGAGATGAGCTCTTAGGAGGATTATTGCTCTGAGCCCTCGATGGACTTTTGGTCTGGGGCCAGGTGCAGGACAGGCAGGCAGGGGTTAAACAGCCACGAAGCTCAAACTGCTGCAAGTCCTGTGTGGACAGGACAGCCCCTGCCTGCTTCCTGCCACCTCCTGCCTGCCACAGCGCCAGTGGGATGAGAGCTAATGAGTAATTTTAACTTGGTAATTAAAATAATCCTGTAAATCCTCACCCTGCACAGGCTGTTGCAGGTGAGGCTGGCAGGAGCAAAGGATGCTTCTTCTTCTTCCCTGTGAGAAGGATGGCAAGGGCTGAGGCTACCTGAGCCAGCCTGCATCTCCCACTGCACAGCTGCTCCATGCAGAGGAACTTCAGGCGTGGTGGATGTGTTGTAAGCCTAGCATGGCAGGAGGGGAGAGCTGCAGCTCTGGGTTCCTGCAGTTCACACCTTCCCACAAGTCTCTGCAGGCATCTTGCTTGATTTAGCATCTCAGGGCTTCCTGGGGGTGTGCGACAAGCTGGGCGCAGTGTTGAATAAACATCATCTTGTTAGTCCTGCCCTCACTCCCCTGCTGTCCTGTGGACACCCTCATGTGTGGAGGAGGATTTAGCCTGAGTCCAGCTTGAGTTGAGCCTGCTCTCTGCCTGGAAAGGTGCTCAGGTATCAAAGTAGTCCTGTGAACCAGAGAGCTCCCTGTTGCCTCCGTGCTACTCGTAGCATTTCTTAATTCTTGGTGCATCCCCCCATGGGGCTTTGAAGGCCTCCACAGCACTGTGTCTCCTCACACATACCCAGCTGGGCTGTGCCTTGCTGAGAGGGTGATGCCAGAGGAGAGCTTTTCCCCAGCGTGGCCCTTCACAACACTGCTCGACACACACCCTGAAAACGTGTTTGCAAGAACTGCCGGGTGCCCAGGCTGCCCCAGCCCTTCTGGGTGGGGTGGTTTCAAGCACAGTTTACCCGAAACCAGCTGAGCTGCTGTGCTGTGGACAGGACATCAATTACAGGACTTGCTACCCAACTGCTTGAGTCAGCCCTGTGTGGCTGCGTTGTGTCCCATGTGTTGAAGGGCTGGGGCTGGGCACCCACGTGCCTGCTGGAGCTGATTTGGGGGTGCTGGAGCCAATTTGGGGGTGCGGGAGTTGCAGCTGTGCAGCACAGGCAGGGGGCAAGGCAGGTTTACGTCCTGCCTGTCACCTTTCTTTGCTGCCGCAGGGCAAAGTCTGCCAGCACTGGGGCCGTGCCGGGTGGGGATGGAGGTCAGGCGGGCATTGTGCCTAGGCACCAGGAGGAAGCCACGGGAGGCCTTGGCACTGCTTCCCTGCCCTCCAGCCAAACCATCTGCTCTCCTGGCTGTTAGTCTGGGGGCAGAGCAGAGCTGCCATCCGGCCCCTGTGCACCCAGAGGAGCACCCAGCCACAGTGGGTCCCACATGCCAGCACGGCCAGGGGCCGGTCTCACGGGGCATCGTGCCTTGGGGTAGCAAATGCCTCATGTGCTGGCTTTGCAGGTGTCCTGCCCGTGCACAGATCTTGCCCTGCCTGTCCTGGGATGCTGGTGGCTGGGATCTGTCCTGGGATGTGGGTGGCTGCTACGGGAGGAGCCTCGGGCCCAGCGCTGCTCTGCAGGGCAGGGTACGTGGAGTGGGCAGGGCTCCTCTCAGCCTGCCTGGCTTTGGGAACTGGCCTGACCAGTTCCCCAGGGCCTTGGCCAGCGGCACTGACCTCACGGCAGCCTGTCAGCCTTATCTTTTGGCCAGGAGCTGCCTGCAAGGCTTGGTTACCTCCGGCCAAAGCACCCGCTGGTGCTCTGCTGCCGGCTCCAGCCGCACTGCCCTGCAGAGGAAACAAACACGAGAGAGAGCTGCCCTGGCCCTGAGCAAGCTGGGGAAGGAGAATGGATCTGGTGGCTGAATCTACCTGGATGCATAGGGCAGACTGAGTCTTGTCCCAAAGAGCCCTCCCCCTGGGAGAACTCTTCTTCTTGCCATTCAAGACCCAGTCCCAAGTGCCCTGAAAAATTTCACAGCCCAGCACTCCCCTGGCAGAAATGCCAACCTCTGCTGCTCCATGGGGACATGCCACGTGGTCCCCCAGCCCTTCCACTTACAGTGTGCTTTTAGACCCCCTTCAGAGTCCCCACAGTGGAAGGGGGTAATGAGCAGAACAGAAGATGTCTCTCCTGCTTGAAGAAGGTTTATTAGGGCCAGGATTAAACCAGCAGCCAGCCAGTGTTTGCAGTGCCTGGGCTCATGCTGGGCTAAGGGCCAGTGGGGCCAGTGTCCCAGGAACAAATACAGAGGTTGTGCTGCCAGTACTTTTAGTGACTCTTGCCTTTCTTTGTCTTTTTGCAAGTAGCTTCATCAAAGCAGACACAGTTTGTGATCTGACATTAGTAGAACAAGTTCCAGGTGAAACCACTGAGAGCAGCTTATGGGTACAGGCTGCAGTGCTGTGTGTGATGTATGTGTGCAGGAAGAGTATTAGCACTCCTATAGTAAGCAACTAAAATCTCTTCTATCTAGAGCTGGTTAGTTTAATTTTGAAGATAATTTTAAACTAAATAAACTGTTCTCAGGGGAGGTGTTTAGGAGTATGAAAAGGATCACTTGTGGAAGCAGATATATATACTCTGAGGTGCATTCCTAATTCACAGGCTCTGTACATAAATAAAGAGTGTGCTCAAAGCCTTGGTGGTCTGGTGGTCTCTGCCTGTGCAACCACCCACCAGCAGTGGGGTCTGATGTTCCCCATCCCCTTCCTTGGCCCCGCAGACACAAAGGGATGGTGGGGAGCAACCCTCCCACAGGCTGCTGCTGTGGGCCTGGCCTGCTCACTAACCACAGACTCTTTCAGTGCATCTATGGCTCTGTGCATCCTGCAGCTGAGGTCTGCAGGGAGTTCTCTCAGTCCAGCACTGTGGCTCCTGCATTGCACTCTTCAGGGCTTGTGCTGAGCCTGTCAGCCGAGGGATGTTCTGGTGGCTGGCAGCACTGCTCACCTTGGCAGGGTTTGGGTTTAAATGCTTTAAGGTATGAAGGTGACAGTGACCCAGGAGGTTGGCAGTGCTCCCCTCGCTGCCTGGCCATGCTCAGAGGAGGCATCACTCCTCTCTGCTCCTCCACAGAGCCCTGTTCGACTATGACCGGACCCGGGACAGTTGCTTGCCCAGCCAGGGACTCAGCTTCTCCTATGGGGATATCCTGCACGTCATCAATGCCTCCGATGATGAGTGGTGGCAAGCCAGGCTTGTCACACCCCACGGCGAGAGCGAGCAGATCGGGGTCATCCCCAGCAAGAAGAGGTGAGTGTCCGACAGCAGGAGCTGTCATACACCATGACCCCAGGATTTCCCCAACTCCACAAGCCCTGCAGCCCTCAGGGCTCTGCTCAGGCTGGGATCTCCTTGTGGTCCACCTGCCCCTGTGCAGTGTGCAGGGCACCTTGGGTGCAAGCTGGGGCTGTGTGCAGGTCTCCCTAGAGAGGTGTTCTCCAAAGCTGGGTGAGACTCCAGGTGAGCAGGGGAGTGGTCAGCCCCCTCTGTGATCCCTGTGAGGATGGAGAGTTGGTGTTAGCCTGTCTGGGTCTCCATGTGAGAGCAGAGTCACAGCAGCAAGTGCTGCTCCTTGTGTCCTCTGTCCATCTGCCCAGCTCTGCAGCCAGGTCCTACTGCAAGGTGGGAAGTCACAGGGAGCAGAGGAGCTGGCTGCTGTTGCCTTCAGGTCTGCAAAGCCAGCCTCGGGTCTGTCCTCTATCCCTGCTGGGAAGGGTGGCTTGGCTCTTCTCTTGCTCCTGTAGACACTGGCCTGGGCCAGACCCTGGGCAGGCAGCTCCACATCTGTTCCTCCCTGGGAAGGAGCTGCCCTTTGCTGATGGGGCCATCACCCATTGGGAGCTGCCTGAGGAGCCACATGGGCAGCATGGAGGGCGTGTGCATGGGGCTAGCAGCTCTTCCTCTCCTTCCGATTAGGGTGGAAAAGAAGGAGAGAGCACGGTTGAAAACAGTGAAGTTCCACGCCAGGACTGGCATGATTGAGTCCAACAGGGTAAGTACTGATCTGGGGCTCAGTGGGGCACCTGGAGCTGGTAATTAGTGAGGGCAGGATGAGTCCCAGCAGCAAAAGCTCCTCATGGGGCAGCTTGAACAATCCCAAGGCAAAGAGCTATGTGACTGCACCTGCCCCAGGCCCACATCTGCTTGGCACAAACCCTCTGTGAATATGCAGTGATGGAGCAGAGGAGCCCAGGGTGGTGTGAAAGTACTGGAGGACCCATGTTTGGAGTGATGGAGTGGCAGAGCCCATGGCTAGGAGCTGCCTGCTGGCAGCTGGTGAAGGTAGCCACCCTCACACCTCACAAGCAGTGCCTAACGTGCCAACAAGCAAGAAAGAACAACCTGGCTATCCCTGCAGAGCTGCTGACGACCCCATCAGCTTCCCAGCATCCTTACCACATGTTTTTCTCCATGCTTAATTTTTTTCCTGCACTACAGTTCTCATGTAATCTCCATGGTTTCATTTGAGGGTGACTGCCCTGACACAGCTCCTCATTGTCTCTTCATTTTAATTTTCCCCACATGCGTTAAACACCATTGTTTTTTCTGTCCTCCCTTCCATCTCCATGTTCTTCAGTCGATCAAAACGAAACGTAAAAAGAGTTTCCGCCTCTCTCGAAAGTTTCCATTTTACAAGAGCAAAGAGAACCTGGCCCAGGAGAGCAGCGGACAGGAACGTAAGTAGCAGCTGGCCAGAGAGGGCAAGCCTGCAACCCTCAGGTTCCCTGCCCTGAGGGGAGAGATCCAGCACATTTCTGTAGCCAGGGGTCCTGGCAGCTGCCTGTATTCAGGTCTGTGCTCCACAATCATGCCAGCAGCTAGGGAGAAACTGGAGCTTGAAACGAATGCAACAGCTGCAGGCTGGCACACTCTTCCTTTCTCTCATGTTCAATGTCTTCATCTTTTCATCCAACTTTACACCCACCCTATTCCCTGCTTTGCCTCCCCCTGCTCTCCCCCCTTTGCTGCAGGCTCTGCTCCCTCCCTCTGCCTGCTGCCCTCCGAGCGAGGGGCTGGCTGCCTCCTGCAGAGCTTCTCCTGTCCCTCTCAGGGCTCAGGGCCTGGCGAGGTCCCAGCTCCATCTTCCCTAGAAGTGACTTATAGCTCCATATTCCCACTGGAGAGTTCTTCCAGCAGGTTAAGCCCTGTGGATACGGGAGAGCCATGACCCTGCTGCTCACCCTCACTATCTTTGGTAGTTGGCTGCAGATGTTGGGGGTCCACAGCTCTCGCCACCCTGGGACTCCCAGCAAAGGCAGGGTTTTTATCTTGTTGGCCCAAATCCTCATGTGGGCAGTGCTGGAGCTGCTCACCAAACCCAACCCCTGCTCCGAGCGGTGAACTGCATCCACTCCTTCGGCAAGCATCCAGGCTGGCAGTGCTCAAACCTCTGGAAAAGGGCAGTGAACAGGGCAGAGCTGTGTCTGTGCCCCAGTGCCAGTGCAGCAAACACATCCCCTCCCTCTGGGGCTGTCTTGGGTGTCATACAGAGGCAAGACCTTGCGGCTGGGCTGCTCCAAGGGCTGCCTGCATCCCTCTGGTGCTGGCTTCCAGTGATTTTAGCAGACAGCACAAGCCTCTGGCCCGTGCTGAAGGTTATCTGTGTGTCTGCCTGTCTCTAGTAGTGCCTGGATATGGCTGGGCTCCAGTCAGATCCATGCTGAAGCCGGGGGCTCACTTTGGCCTGCCCTGCAGTGAGGTGACACAGCATGGGGATGGGGCAGGCCACTCTCTTTCCCTGCCTGTGCCACAGACACACACCCAGCTCCCTCCCTGTGCTCTGCCACTGTCCATCCCAGCTTACAGGGGGGTCTCTGCCTGACATTTCCACAGCCTGTGCGAGCATTGTGGTGTGGGGCAGCTGACACACACAGGTCGGGGAAAAATGAGTCCTCCTGCCACATGTTCCAGGACTGTGAGCTGTGTGCTGGGGAAGCACAGAGCCACTGTGCCCTGTCAGTGCACTCCACGAGGAGAAACACTTCAGCTCCTGTGCCAGCAGCTCAGGGCTGCAACTGCTTGGTGCTAGCTGATGCTGCTGTGGCTGCCCTGCCCTCCCCAGACCCAGGGTGGCCCTTGGGGGCTTTGTGGCAGAGAGGATGACCTTGGGGGAGGAAGGGTCCAGCTGCACAAGGCAAGACGTTGGCAGCGGGCTGATGGTGTCAGCTCTGAAAACATTTAACCTCACTTGCAGTTGCAGCTCTGGGCCATTCTGCACTCCTGTCACTAATGCTGGTCTGGCTCTGTCTCCCCCATCCCTCTGACTCCCCTTTCCTGCGCTGTCTTCTCTCCCCCTCTCCCCCTTCTCGCTGTCTGTGAAATCAGGACTTCCCTGGGTTAAGTGACGATTATTATGGAGCAAAGAACCTGAGTAAGTTGAATTCCAATGAACATTGTTCCTTTTCTGTGGCTGGCGGTGCCTGGGGAATGGCTGGGCTCTGGCCAGGGCAGCTGAGCTTCCCTGGGTGCGGGGCAGGAGGAGCCTCGGGTGCTGCTCTGCTGCCGGGGACCCCCTGAGTGCCAGCGGAGGCTGCGGGGCTTGAGGTGCCACTGCTGCATGTGTGGGAGCTTGTGTGGGGGTGTTGGCCATGCCCTAAGTGCCTGCTGCACCCAGGGTGAGCTGTACCTCCCCATCCTCTTCTTCCTGCTCCTGTCTGGGTTGGTTGTTGCATTAGCACTCGGAGCCACTGCCAGTGTGGGTGGGAAGTGGCCACAATGGGCCTGCTCTCAATGGGATGGGTGACAACATTTTGAGGCATTCCCACCTTTCTCTGGGTTACCACGTACCCAGAACTGCAGAATAGTGATAGGAGCCCCATGGTCTTCTCAGCTGGGACATGAGTTCCCTGCCAGGCTCCGCACCCCCTGATCAGTGCAGAGCCTGACTGGGGCAGGTAGCGGCCAGCAGGCCTCTGTGGGGTGGTCGCAGCACTAGGATCAGCCTGAGCAAGCAAAGCCCCAAACTCTGTCCCATCCTGTCACTGTCTCGTCTCTGTGCGTCCCAGCCCCGTCCCCAGAGGCAGGCTCCCCCATCCCTGTGCCGGCACAGCCATGCCCTCCCCTGCCCGCTGTGTGCATGCTGCACCTGCTCCCCTGCCAGCATTCTCCTCCCTGTCCACTCCACCTTCCCTCGGCCTGGGAAGCCCAGCGCCTTCATGTCTTCCAGGCAGGCCCTCCTGGCATCCCTGTCTTCTCCTGGAAGCATCCCCCTGCATGTCCCCGGGGTTCCCAGCTAAGGGTGAAAGATGCCGCCCTTGCCCGTGTGGCACAGACTCGTCCCAGTGGGTGCTGGGCTGCAGGTTTTTCGGGAGGCCAGTGCTGTCCTTCCCTTGGTCAGCAGTGCTGGGTGACAGCTGGGGTGCCCCCGTGCCTCCCGCCCATGCTCCTTCTGAAGGGGATCTCTCTGGTTGCTTTGCAGAGGGCGTGACATCAAACACCAGTGACAGCGAGAGCAGTTCCAGTAAGTGTGTGTCCACCTGCTCTCCCGCCCCATGTACATGTGCGTGTCCCCGTGTGAGTGTGCATGTTCTGGCACTTCCATCTTGTCCTGTCCCAGTAGTGGTTCTGTTCGGAGGCTGCTCCTTCCTGCTGGTGACACTGAGATGCTGCGGCCAGCTCCCTCCTCGGAGCCAGGGAGAGCAGAAAGGAACCTGCCTGCTTCACTGCTCTCTCCTGGCTGCAGGGCTCTGCTCCATGGCAGGGTGGTGGGTCCCCAGGCCATGGTGATCCCCCATCCTCAGTGCCTGCTACAGGAGGCAATGGCCAGGGGCCAGGCCTGTAGCATAGATGGTTCCTGGAGCCCAAGCCTGTACAAGAGCATGGGATCCAGCTGCAATAGATGCTCACTTTGTCCCCAGAAAGTCTTCTAAATACCTGCAGGGAGGACACTATATCCCAGTAGGCTGGGAGCCTGCAGTGGTGGGGGAGGAAAAGAGGAGGCTTGACCCAGAGCTGGGACATGAATAATTAAAGTGGCTCAAGGGCTCATAACTGCATGCCCATCATGCTTCACATCCGTGGGTGGAGTGATGGGGACAACCTGCAGAGTCCCCAGAGCTGTGGGAGGCTGAAGGGGCAGGTGCCAGCTCCTCACAGCTGCAGAGGGGCTGGAGAGCTGCTGCAAGTGCTCACCTACATCTCTCTGGCTCTGTTGCAGAAGGACAAGAGGACACCATTCTGTCATACGAGCCAGTGACGCGGCAAGAAAGTAAGTCCTGAGCTGAACTGCCCCGTGCTCGCTCCAGTGTGGCCACCTGTGTCCCCAGCACAGCCAGGGTGTCTGGTGTGCCCTCCCCTCCTGCCATACCAGCACGGCACGGGGTGGATGCCGGTGGAGTCTCCTGTGTTGCGTGCAGCAGGGGAGCCAGGTGTGCACGGCTTTCCCTGCCCTCCCCGTTTTAATCAACAGAAAAGATTTGTGTCATGGTCTGCAAGACCAAGGGAGAGATGCAGAGCTAAAACTGAGCTGGGCTTTAGTCCTCAGCTGAGGACAAGATTATCCCTTCCTGCCTCAGACCAGGTCCCTGCTGCAAAGCAACCCTCCCCCAGCCCCAGCCCTCAGCCTTTAACCCTGCTTGATGCTCAATCCCTGCAGACCCTTTCGCAGGCTGAATAGTCCCAGCCTCGGTGGTCTGTCCTTGCCAGAAGCTGGATCTGACTCTTAGGCTCCCATCACTCCCCCAGCTCCGTGGCATCCTCGCCCAGCTGTCCTGGTTGCCTGGCTCCTGCCCCAAGCAAGGGAGCAGCTTTGCTGATCCACGACCCTGGAGACCTGCAGAACCTTCCCCGGGGCCACGCAGATGGTTTGGGTCAGATGGGAAGGACATGTTGACCGTGACCAGGAGGAGATAAACTCGCACGGAGGAGGCACCCTTGGGTGCCCATGTGAGCAAGAGCACCCACTGCCAGCAGGGAGAGGGCAGGTCGATGCCAAAAGTGGCAGTAGGGTCAGCTGCCCACAGCACAGGTGGGGCCTCAGGTTGTGGCTCTTGTTCGCAGTTCACTATGCGAGGCCGGTGATCATCCTGGGGCCGACAAAGGACCGAATTAATGACGACCTCATCTCTGAATTCCCACACAAGTTTGGTTCCTGCGTGCCCCGTAAGTCCCAGCTGGTGCCCAGCGCCCTTGCTGGAGGGAGGGGAGAGTGGTGGCTCTGCTCCTCGCGGGGTCTCGCCCACGGCGTGGGGAGGGGGCCGGGAGCACAGGTGGGTTTCTTCCCTCCCGGTTTCTTGTGCCTCACCCTGGGTTCACTCTTGCTGCCCACTCTCCTCCAGACACCACCAGGCCTCGGCGCGAGAACGAGGTGGACGGACAGGACTACCACTTTGTCGTATCCCGGGAACAGATGGAGAAAGACATCCAGGACAACAAGTTCATAGAGGCTGGGCAGTTCAATGACAATCTCTATGGGACCAGCATTCAGTCAGTGCGAGCAGTGGCAGAGAGGGTGAGTGTCAGGTGGCATTCCTGGGGCCAGGATGCATCCAGCCCGAACCCACACACATTCAGCAGTTCCCTTCCATTCCCTGTGTTGTTAATGAAGGGCTGTAACCACATTAAGCAAGCACAGCACGAGCCTCTCCTCCCTCCAGAGCCCTGCCAAGCCATGTGGCTGCTTTTCTCAGCTGTGTTACTCTGCCTCAGCATGGTACCTCTGTCATCCAAACTCCACCTGAAACCCTGGCACTGGTGACCCGGCCTTGTGCTCAGGAGCTCACAGGACAGAGATACCTGGGTGCCCTCAAAGCAGCAGCATTCCTCTGGAGGAGTCCTGGAGTTATCCAGGGCTTGTAAACAGTTTCACATGTCCAGACAAAGGTTCAGTCCCTTTGCATTGCTGCTGTCCTGCCCTGAGCAGGCAGGAATGTGAGGCCACCAGGAGCTGGCTTGTGTCTCAGGACTGGGGTATCATTTCTGTGGCTCCTCCCTTTTTAGGCACATCTGTGTGAGCAAGCTGCTTCCCACACAGAGTAGACTGTGTGGGTAGGTCTGATCCTGATTGTCTCCTTTCCAGGGGAAGCACTGCATCCTGGATGTGTCTGGCAATGCTATCAAGAGGTTGCGACAAGCACAACTTTATCCCATTGCCATTTTCATCAAACCAAAATCCATTGAAGCCCTCATGTAAGTGCAGCACCATGTTCTGTGCCTCTCCAGCTGCTTGTCCTGCTGCTCCTGGCCCCGGGTAGTGCAGGCTGGAAAGGATGGGAGAGCTGAGCTGGCAACTCTTCTCAGCAGCAGCAGCAAAGAATATTATTTGTGAGGAGATTCAACAGCTTGAGACTGACCCTGAGATCAGAAGAAATTCTGCTGGCACCAAGGGGCCTGGGAAAACCCGTTCTCAAGTCAGACGGGGTCAAATTGCTTATTTATGTGTTTTATGAAGATGAGAAAATCTAGTCAAGGAGAGTGGTGACAGGTTCTAGAAAAGCAGGGGGACTTCTGCAGTGGTCTCACAAATTTAGGGAATTGTCTGAATTTGAATTCACAGCTGAGCTGTGGTGAAGGGGGTGGGGTAGTGGGGTAGTAGAAGTGGGAAGAACTGGTGGAAGTTGAGATTAAGAGCCAAGGAAGCCTGGAGCCTGTGCTGAAGGGCCCTGCCTTTGAGAGCTGGGTCCTGCACAGCTTCCATTCCTGTGAGCAGAGGATTCTCAGGCACCCAGACTCTGTGTGCTATTTTTGCTTCTGTTCATTGCTAAGAAAAAGAGCTAAAAAGTTTCTTTTTTTGTGTGTGGCAGGGAGATGAACCGGAGACAGACGTACGAACAGGCCAACAAGGTCTTTGACAAAGCCATGAAACTTGAGCAAGAGTTTGGAGAATATTTTACAGGTGAGTGTCATGAGGAAGCTCATATCTGATTTACTTCATTTTTCCATTCAGCAGCTGTGACCTCTCTACCAGCACTGTCCTACTGCAGGGTCATGGGAAAACGTCCAGCTTCATCAAAGCAAAACAGAAAGGGCACTTTGCCAGGAGGGCTCTGCAAGGGGACTGCTCCGAGATCAGTGGATAGGAGTAAACCAGTTGTAGAGGAGGAGACAAGTTGTCAGGCAGGATTTTCTGAGTTCGTGCAAGCTTATCGTCAACTCCAACAATAATAAAAAATGTAAAAATCCCCAGGCAGGGGAAGCACAGGGTTTCAGGGTACTACAAGTCTACAGGAAGTAAACTCCCTGCATGGGAGAAAAGGATAGCATTTTCAGAAAGAAAAGAGAAGTTTCTAAAGAGGACAGATAAAAAATTAGTGACTTAAATGTTGAAGACAGTCCTGAGTTATTACAAAACATCTACCAAAAAAGACTGAAAGTTTGGCTTGCTTCCTAAGTAGTCTTTGCTGAAGAGCCAGTCAGGGGTTGCTGACACTTTGTGCTTGCTGAGATGAGCTGCTCATGACACAGGCATCCTTGTGCATTAAGGAACTAATGTTTGTAACATGATTAATTCTGGAAAACCACAGGCAGGTGAAGAGGCAGAGAAACTGGTCTTCCATCTTTTCTCCAGTGCAGTAGCTGTTTCTTCTTAAGCTGAGGAGTGATAATGTTGCCAAACTCTGTATTACCCATCTAACAGCTACTGGGAAAAACCCCAAGGAGGATGTTTTCCAAAAATGGATTTCAGCTGGGCAAATATTTGGGTCCAAAATGTTGAGCTTTCCCCAGACCTCATGTCCTGGGCAGCAGCTCCAGAGCTGCTGGCTGTTCTTGCAGGAAAACATGCCACAGTTTTGCAGGCCCTCAACATACCACTGTGCACTTGGAGGGCAAGTTTGATGTTTACCTGGGAAAGGAATGCTGCTGGCTGAAATGCCTTGAAAGAACTGGGTAAAGGGCAGAGAGATGGTCACTGTCACAGGTTCTGTGCCAGCGCTTTAGGATGAGGGAACAGAGGTGCTGGAGGATGGTCTTGGCTGGGTTACAGAGGCAGGCTGGATTACCAGAAGGCTTTGGCCCTTCCTGTGATGTGAGGAGCACAGTGAAGTGGCCTGTGCTGTCTGTGCTAAGCAGCAGGGCTGGGCAGGAGTTGCCGCTGGGAGCAGCAGCCGCACGCTGGCCTTTCCCAGCCCTGCATTCCCACCCTGCAGCAGGGAAAGCAGCAAATGTGAGAAGCCCTCAGCCAGAAGGAAAACCAGAGGGAAGGGACAAAGCTGGCACCATGGAGCAGCTGCTTGGTGCACCCCAGCCGAGCTGCCCCAGCCCTGCCTTCCCTCGCTCCGGTTCAGGCAGTGCCGGGCCTGGCTGCAGCCCCAGCGCGGTGCCTGACACAGTTTGCAAAGCTGATTAGGAGCCTGGTGTGGAGAGCCCAGCCAGCCCTGCACACAGCCAGGAGCTCTGCCAGCCAGGATCAGCGCTGGCTAATCCCCACCGAGGTGCTGCTTTAACCCTTTGTGTCGCTGGGCCCCTTGCAGCTCCTCTGACACCGCCTGGTTCAGGCCCTGCTGGCTGCGCCCTCCGACCCTTTGGGGCAGTGAGAAGGCTCTCCCAAAACTCCTGGCAGTGCTGCCTGGTGCTCAGGGTCTTGCTTGTTCTCTTCTCTTCCAGCCATCGTACAAGGAGACTCTCTTGAAGAAATTTACAGCAAAATCAAACAGATCATCGAGGACCAGTCTGGGCACTACATCTGGGTCCCATCCCCAGAAAAGCTCTGAAGATGTCCCCCACCTGCTTCCCTGTGAGCAGAAGGTCTCAAAGTCCCACCCATCCAAGCCCTCTGCCCTGAGGGGGAGGGATATGAAAACTATTCCTGCTCCCTTTTTTAGATCGTCGCAAAATTGAGTTTTCTAGTCCTGTTTCTTTTGTTGGGATGAACTCATATCATTCATCACGTGACTGTTCCCACCATTCCTGCATGGACCTTCCCACTGCTCCATTAGAGACAGATGAAAACCCATTCAAGGTCGTTTTTTTATTATATTATTATTATTATTATTATATTATTATTATTATTAACTAAACAAAGAATCAAGATGGGAGGAGGCAGCTAAGGACTAATGTAAGAAAACAAGTGAAACAATGGACTCTGAACACTTGAGCTGGTATCAGAG
>VZTN01002564.1:4443-17390 GCA_013400515.1 Erpornis zantholeuca | reverse complement strand
GTTTGCAAAGCTGATTAGGAGCCTGGTGTGGAGAGCCCAGCCAGCCCTGCACACAGCCAGGAGCTCTGCCAGCCAGGATCAGCGCTGGCTAATCCCCACCGAGGTGCTGCTTTAACCCTTTGTGTCGCTGGGCCCCTTGCAGCTCCTCTGACACCGCCTGGTTCAGGCCCTGCTGGCTGCGCCCTCCGACCCTTTGGGGCAGTGAGAAGGCTCTCCCAAAACTCCTGGCAGTGCTGCCTGGTGCTCAGGGTCTTGCTTGTTCTCTTCTCTTCCAGCCATCGTACAAGGAGACTCTCTTGAAGAAATTTACAGCAAAATCAAACAGATCATCGAGGACCAGTCTGGGCACTACATCTGGGTCCCATCCCCAGAAAAGCTCTGAAGATGTCCCCCACCTGCTTCCCTGTGAGCAGAAGGTCTCAAAGTCCCACCCATCCAAGCCCTCTGCCCTGAGGGGGAGGGATATGAAAACTATTCCTGCTCCCTTTTTTAGATCGTCGCAAAATTGAGTTTTCTAGTCCTGTTTCTTTTGTTGGGATGAACTCATATCATTCATCACGTGACTGTTCCCACCATTCCTGCATGGACCTTCCCACTGCTCCATTAGAGACAGATGAAAACCCATTCAAGGTCGTTTTTTTATTATATTATTATTATTATTATTATATTATTATTATTATTAACTANTATGTATGTGGACTAGGAAATCTGAGGGACCTCTCTGAAAAGGTGTTGTATTATTGCAAGGTTCTTTCAGTTCCTCTGTCCCAACCACTCGGCGTAGGGAGTCCACTTGGGCAGGAAGAGCTCAAAACAGTACCAGGTGCTTTGGAAACCTCTCCCGTCCAGGCCAGTTCCCTGCAGCCACCCTGGGTCTGAGACAGGGCAGAGACTGGTACTGCCCATGCAGGAGGGACCAGAGCAAGGAGCAGCAGCTGGCCTGAGAGAAGCTGGGAGACAGAGACTGAGCAGGAGGCTGCGGAGCAAGAGAATGGATGATACTACATATTAAATTGCACATTGTTTTACACACCACCTTATGTGTTTGCATGAGAGGTTTCCTTTTGGTTCTATTTTTTTAAGCTGATTTTAAACCAAAACCATATTGTGTTGTTGTGTTGGCTTTTTTAATTATTATTATTATTATTATTATTCCATTTTTCTCTTGTTAATGATGAACTGAATGGGTATAAAATCCAGTTTTTTAACTTATTTTTTAAGCTGGCTCTATTGTAAATAGAATCTAGATCTGTGGTGTTTAGTTAAGAAATACTTTACTGGCCACATGGAACAAATGTACTCACTGTCCTGTGTTGCTGTGAAAAACCTGGGATGTTGGACTGGCCCTGCACCCATGGGTGCAGGTGGAATGACCCATTCTGGCTTGTGGCAGCACACTGGCATTCCCTTCTGCGTTAGCCACCAGCAGGGAAAGCCCCCAGCTGTGCCTTGGATGGACTCTCACATTTTCCAGATCAGAAATTGATCTGGAAACAGAATTGAAAACAGAATTGAAAAGCTTCCTCTCTTCCCTGCTCCATGCGGAATTCCTGGCTCTGCTGTGTGCAGGTGCCAGGGGTGGCTCTCCCAGGGGAAGGGCTGTCCTTCAGCACAGCCAGACCTCGCCAGGCAGGCGACAGCGTGGCCACCTTGCTTGGCTCTGTCTCTGACATCTCTGTGTGAAACCTGTTGCTGAAGCTCTGCTGCCTCTCCCAAGGCCACCCCAGAGCCCTGAAGTGCCCCAGCTGGCAGGCTGAGGGGCAGGGGGTGCAGGGCTACCCCATGCACTGGGATTTTTCAAGAGAGGCGACTGTTGGCACCGAGACACTTGGCCCTAAGCTGAGACACATCTGTCTCTGGGGACACTTTGGCTTCTGTGCTCAAGTGGGGCTCCAGTGTGGGAACTGACCCTTGTGAGCAGCTAGGGGACACTCATGTGGCCTTTGAGGAGTGTGTGCTGGGCACCCAGAGCTCAGGTACGAGTGCTCCCACCTTGCAAAGAGCTGGTGAATGCTGTTCCTCAGACAGTGCCACACACCACACCACAGGAGGTCACTGTCCAAGCACAAGTAGGTAAGTCTTCTCCTCCCCCTGTTTGGCAGGGACGAGCTGTGGTCCCCTCTCCCCAAGGTGATGGTTCTCAGTGTCGGTCACTGCCCGGCGCACAGGCCACGGCTGTCAGGGTGAGCCAGAGCTGCTGTAAGACTGTCCATGTGCTGCCTGGGGAGAGAGAAGCCTCCTTTCCCCGTCCTGTGTCATAAGGAGCCCTGCAGGGACCGAGCAGCTTCTGGGGCCAGGACACAGCGCTGCAGGAGCGACACAGCCGTGAGCACGGTGGAGGGCAGAAGGATTCTCAGTGGGACCGACGCTAAAGGAGCACACAGAACTTTGGCAATGGATTCCCGTCGGGCATCCAGCCCCCTGCCCCGCTGGTCCTGCTCCAGCTGCTATATAAATGTCGGTCCCTGAAGAAGTGGAGTAAGTGAAACAAAAGTCCTTAAGGTGCTAGTCACACATTCCTATCTTTTTTTGTCTTTTCTTTTTCTGTTTTTTCCTAATAGCCTGTCTCCCTCTATCAAGTCACGTGGAGAAAAAGATGATGTACTCCATGGCATAGCTGACAGTATCGAATCGATCATGACAACAGTAGTTGGTTAACAGTGTTTCTTCCAAGGAGACATATATTTTTAATAAACAGAGAGTTGCAAAGAACTCTTGTCTTTGAGACCTTCTTGTAGAGTCCTTCATTGTGTACCAGATCTGGTTTTTTTTGGTGCTGATCTTGGCAACTCTTGATATGGTCTCTCTAGGGCAAACTGAAGTGTCGACCGTGGTTTAGGAAAAAAAAATTGCCTTTTTTAGTAGAAAAGGTGGTGTCTGAGAGCTTGCCTAGTGGAAAAAGGAAATCTAAAAAAAAAAATAGAAAATAAAGAAAGGAAGTGGGCTTGTTTAGAGCCATAACTCAGCCACTGAAAAGTGCTTTTGGTTGGGTTGTTTTAACCCAGTTTAAGTCTGGCCTGATGACACGACACCATAAATGTATTTTGGATCATAGCTTGAATTGTGGGGAAGTTGCTTTACAAATAATAGGGTTTATGTGCTGCTACATAATTATTCTTGTATTGGATATAAAGACAGCAAAGTAAACACATAGTTCAGCTAATATAGAGCTTCTTTTTACAGTTTTAACATGCTGTTTAAATATCAGAGAGAAGAAAAGTTGTAAAGCCAGCTAGTATGATTTTTAGTACCTTCGAGTACAGAGAAAAGGAGTGTTCAGTGGAAGACAAATGTGGCTAAAGGAGTGTCACAGCACTTTTGTGCCTGCTTTGTCATTTAGCTGAGCTGACAGAAAGGTGAAGGGGTTTGGTTTTTGAATACTAAATTTCTTTTTTACTTTCAAACTACACAGAAGAGGAGCAAATTGAGATTTCAGGGGAACAAGGATGTTGTACCAACTGAGCATGGGCATACAATTCTCTGACTGTTCAGTTTGTGAAGCTCACTGGACAAATTAAAAACCATTTAGCAACTCCTTTAACTGATCAGATCAGCAGCCTGGTGGTGGTGGTGGTTGTCCACAAAACACCGTCAGATGAAGCAGTTGCTAAGCAGATCTGATGCTAGAATTACCACTCTCAAACTGTTTGCTCACATAATGACGGATTTGGAGCAATGAAGGAGCACAGAAGCATTGTCTGTTGCTGGCTGCCCCAGTGCTGCCAGGCTGCTCTGCCCAGCCCGTGGTCAGTCCCATGGGGCTGCAGACACTCCCCCTGTGGCAAACCACGGTGTGTCCTGGGCTTGTGTGGCATCTTCATCTGCTGTGACAGGGTAACACTCAGGTTCCAAGGGGGAGAGGAACACGGGGTTATGTTCTCAAATAAACCCTGTCACTCCTGTAAGGAGGAACAACCTCTGGAAGAGAAACCAGCATGTGAAGAGAAAGAAGGTAGCATGGAGGAGGAACTTGCTCTGTTAAAACTGTAACAACCCGTGTGACTGCTTAAGGACAAGTTGCTCTGCTGCCCAGGACATTAGCAAAGTCCTGGCCCAGACAAGAGCAGAGCATTGTCCTGATGATGGTCCTGTCTAGCTGTGCAATGTAGGTGCTAGTTCTTTTCTCTCCCTTGATGTCCTGCTACAGCTGCCTGCAACAGACATGAAACTAATCTGCCCTAAGACACTTCTAGAAAATTAGACTGTAAGCTGCTTGTCCTACAGAGAAACATGTCTGTGCTTCTGTCTGCAGCTCTGGGTAATTAGCTGTCTTAGTTAAGCAGAGGAGCACAGGATCTGTGAGGCTACTGGAAGAGGGGCTTTAAAGGAACATAATTATAATTTTTCTCAAGAATTTTCTCCACACTGATGGAGCTGTCTTTGATATGCCTGCTGTTGCTAATGATGCCTGGCAGCACAACCTTCAAGAACTGCTGTTCTCTGCCTTCCTCAGGCTGTCACAGCAGGATTCATAGCACTGAACCATCTGCTGTGAAGCAGGTAAAGTTATCATCATGTCAAAAGTGTCTCTTTCCTTCAAGAATCCTTGGGTACACCTTGACCTTCAGTGTTTATTAATAGCCTTTGCCTCCAAAATGAGGGTCATTTGCTTACCTTTAGGGTTTTTAACCCTAAGGAAAAGCATTACACATTGTTTGGGTCAGTCAGTGCAGCATCTCTGAATGGTGCAAGCACGTGGGAGCACTTAGGGGACTTGCAATACCTGGTTGGGGCCACACTTGACTCAGCACAGGGGTGACTGTGGTATTTCCTCCCTAGTTCCAGTGCACTACTTGACAAAAGCTTCTGCTCAAGCCTCTAATGAGCTTCAGCTCTCTTCCAATTTCCTTGATGTCTGATTGCTGTGACCACTTCTAAGTGTTAGTGGTCAGACCAGCCCCTCTTTCTTTCCTGCCTCTCCCAAATGTTCAGTGCAGCCACAACAACAGGAGCAAAGCTCTTCCCACACTGCCTGGCAGGAGGTGCACCCTCAATGGAAAGCTGCTGGAGAGGCCCTGCTCCTGCTGCAGGTGCCTCTGGGTGAGAGGTAGTAGAAGGGGCTCTGGGGCTCAGCAATTGAGCTGGTTTCTTCTCTGCCCTGCCCCATTCCCGGACTCTTCTCAGCAAGGATGTTTTTCCAAGGGCAGGCTCCTGCAGCCACAATCCCATCAATCCCAGATGGTTGGTTTAGAATCGCCCTCTCCCTGGAGCCATTCTCCAATTCACACTGCAATTCCCTTCTGCCTCTGCCCTGTTGCTCCTCCCCAAACAGTTAAGAAGTTATCAGATTAGGGGGGAAAAAAAAAGACAGGGCATGAAATATAGACTGGTGAAAGGGGGGAAATTAGTGACCTCCTGCCCTGGAGAATCCATTTGTGTTCTCAGAAGCAGGGAGGACTCTGCAGTACAGAACCAGTGTCCAGCACACCCTGGAGTTTCCACAAAAATGTGTAAATAGGAAACCACTGCTGCAATGCCACCCTCTGGAGCCATCTGTGCACATCCAGGGATGAACACACAGGCTCTCTGAGCTGAAAGAAAACAGGAATCAGTGAAAAGATAAGACTGAGGGAGGAATGAAAAGCTCTATTTTTTTTTTTTTTTTACAGGAGCTGTTGCTGGTTTAAAAAGATTTATAAGCCACAGTCACTGTCAATGGGTTACTGAACTGTAAAGTAGCATTTAGTTTAGTAAAATAACCTGGATCAGCCTACATCTGCACCAACAAACACCTGCAAAGGTCTGATTGCACACAAACTACCTACTGGGAACAGCCACTGGAAATGCAGCTGATTACAGTCTGATTCAACTAGGAGAGGAATTCTTGCCCTACTTAAACCCTTTGGTAAATACTAAGCCTGGAATAAAATGTACTCTGTAAAAATGTGCAGGAAGAGATGAGCACTGTAAGCAGAGTCTGTAACTTATCTGATCTGGCCTTTTCAGTGCTGTCCATAGCATAAAAGAAATCAAACTGAGTATCTCCAAGGAAAAAATGCAAACCATTCTGGCTGTAGGCAAACCCACATTTAGTGCTTGCTGCCTTCTACTGTATGTAATTACCCCCTTACACTTGCTGGGCAAACGTGACCTTTCTCAGCAGGTGCAGTGTGACACCTTTACCTGTTTATGTGTGTGTGCAAGTCAGAACTGAGCAGTAATTAAAGCCAGCCCGGCAGGCTCCGAGGAGATCCTGCAGGCAGGATGGATACCTTTGAGTTTGTGGCTTCATTTACAGTCCCCCACTGCTGTGATGCAGCATGGATCTCCGAAACTGTGACTCCAGAAGAATTTTCTGTGGCATTTGAGACCAAGATTTTTATGGATTTAAAGGTATTTCTTAAAATAACAGGCAGCACGTGGTGCATTAGAGATCTGAAAGCAGTGTGCCATAGAGACCCCAGCTACATCTGGTGAACTGATTTAACTTCACCATTAAATGGAGAATTCACACTAAACAGATCCATCATCCTATTAAGGAACTCCCCTGTGTGACCTTCCAGCTGCCCCTCTCAGGGTCACTCTGGCAGCACCCACACTGTCACTGCTGGGACAAAGCCCCTTTGCAGTGGCAGCTCCAGTGACCAGGGGGGTCCTCATTTGGCTCCCTGCACACCCCACACTCACACAGACAGGGCTCCTCACTGGCTCAGTCCCAGGTTTCCCACAGGCAAGTCCCAGACACGTGGTCAGGCTGACTTGCTGAGCACCTGCCCAGCCCAGGGTTCAGTGAGCTGGAAGGAAGGAGCGCAGCCCTCACAGCACCGCCAGTGACAGCTGCAGCTTCTTCCCTGAGCTCAGTAGTGCTGGTTTCAGTTAAAACTGACTGTGAAACCAGCAAACAGCTCTGAATTCTTGTCCACACTGAAATGGACTGCAAACTAAACAATCTGATAAATATTTATGCAGCAAGGCAGCTATGACAACCAGAGGAGATGGAATACTTTTTAAAGACTTTTATCGTCTGCCATTTGCAGACTGCCATTTGCTACTAAAATCAGATATTTAAACTAACCTGTTACACAACAGCAGAGGCATCTCATGAAAAAGTTAAATATTTATTTCTAACTGTTAAATAGCTCCAGAGAATGAAAATTATTCCCTAGAAGAAAACAATTACATTTATTGAACAAACACTTCCTAAAATGTACATAACTTCTTTGCCAACAAGAAGGAGATTCTGGTTTCTTTTCCACTGCTCCCATGAACCTGTGCCTTCCCAGAGCTAACAGCCTCTCATTCAGCAGAACGTTTCCAAGAGAGACTGCTTTCCTTTTTTTGTAGTTGTGGCTGTCATTATTCTTCATTTGGAATAAATCCTTTTGCTCTGTCCAGCTTGTCCAGAACCTCACTATAAAGGCCAACCATCTGGAGAATACAAGCACCACAGCTGTCAACAAGGATGGATAAAAATGTCTCACTCAACTAAGTGACAGAGAACAGAACCAAGGGAATAGGTGGGAGACTACCACCAGCTTTTAAACCTAAAATTTCAGACTGATGTAAAGACTTTTGGCACAGGTTTAAATACCATGGTTTAGAAAACAACAGATCAGTGCAACCTAACAAAAGTGGTTTTATTTACACTGTCATAAAGCATAGTTTATATCTGAGTCTTACATCAGTACGTAAACCTATTCACCAAATCACAGACATTGGGAGTTGATGTTGAAGGTGGAAGAGACTTCTTATTGTCAGCTCTTATTGTCTTAACTGATGCATTTTAAATGGTGTAAGAGTTACAGCCAACCCCTCAATTGCTCAGCTTGTGCACAAGAGAATGAATGGTGACACCAGCCAGGCTGCACTGGGTTGCAATCTACACAGGAGCAGCAGCCAAAAGCTGCAGGAAGAAGCTTACTTGTGACAGAGTAAGAAAAAGTGTCACTGCAAAGTGCCATCTACAAAGGTACTAGCCTGGAAATTTCTCCCTCATAGGAAGTGGCTGAGCTATACCTGAGAAGATGAGCTTTAGTGATTTTCTTCATACCATCTTAAACCCTGTTTATAAGACATTAGATTATACTAGAAACCAAGCTTTAAAGTATTCACATAAGAGCTGATTTAAGTAAACTGGTACAGCACCTTGGCTTTAGTTGAAGCAGTCAAAGGTACAAAGTTCTCCCATGGCCACAAACAATCAGAAGTTTATTTTCAATCACCCATTTACAGCATAGTTCCAGTAAAAGAATGCTGTGTTATTTTTATTGTCTATCAGAACTTTTCTGGCCTCACTTTGAAAAAATCTTTTAGCATCAGGCTCCCCCGAAATATTTAGGTACCATGATTCTCCTGAAACTCTAAAGATCATGAGCAGTGGTTTCTTCACCCAGATTCACATCTCAAATTCAGGCCACACATCCAATCCCATATCCTCAAATCCCCATGTGTACACTTACATGGCCTTCATAGCTTTTCCTCAGAGATCCTAAGTGATTGAGGAAACGCATTCCCAATCCACACCACTGCTCAGCTTCCTTGTATTTACCAACAGTATACTGAAATATTCCTGTATTCCAGGCTCTTGTCATCAACCAAAGGATCTCCATCTCTGGGTAAGCATCCTGAGGAAGCAAACAAGCAGCAGCAGCTCATCAGCAAATAGAATCTTCAGTTTAAAACTGACAAGTTAAGAGTGTGTTAGAGTTTAGTTTTACTGTGGGAAAACAGTTGGGTTTTTTCCTCCTAAACAAAGGGAGAAAAAGCCCTTACAAAATCCAAGGAAATTTGTAATGCAGTCCTAAATATCCAAGAGACATTTCTCTGAGGTAATTTCAGTGTATCTTTTACTGAGGAAGTCTTAGCAGCTCCACATATAACACTAAGTAATGTTAATTTAACTAATGATTCTCAGTCTAATGAGAATTTTTTTCAAACGTGCTCAGGATCATCTCCCAATCTGTTGGTTTCCTGTTCAACTTACTGTGCTGCCCACTACACTCAGAGCATCTTCAAAGTAATCCCACACCTCCTGCAGCACACAGGTATCCAAGTCTGTTAATCCAGTTGGCAAAGAAATGTTAATCAAACTGTGTAAGCATTTGCTGAGGGTTGAAAGAGAGCAAAAGAGGAAATGTTAAATACCACGTGCACAAACAGTTGGTTTTTAGTATCAGGAGCACACTGAGTTATGTCTCTATGATTGTCACACAGACATGTCTACCTTGGTGCTTACTGCACTTATATTCTGGTAGCAGAAACGTGCATTTTCCTATATCAGATTTTATGCATACAAACTGCAAAAACAGAGCCAAGAGCAATTAGTACTTAATTATCTTCACTGCTGGTCTCTACAGTAACACAGATGGAAAACCACAGTATTTCCCAGGGTGCTACACATGACTGCAAGAAAAAAGCACCTTTTCTAACTTCACCAACAAGAGCTACGTAGGCAGCATCCTCAGAAAATCAGTAACAAATACATGGTTCTGGAAACAGCTCTTTCTCAGTGTGAAGTGAGAAAGGCAGTATCAACAGTTGCCTTTGCCAAGTGCTTACTTCAAGGAACTTGGAAAGGATAAGTGACACATAAATATGCTAAATAAATCACATATGTACTATGGTACTGGATCACTACCTCACAACTCATGGCTTTCTCCTCAACTCTTAATTTCTCTTCATTGTCTTTGAAATACCCAGTTCAGTACTGCAGAGTAACATTTGAAATGAAAATCATTCTCACAAGAAACAACCAGAGACCTCTTCTAGATCCAATATTCATTCTCCCTCCTCAATAGATTAATTTATTGGAAACAAGACTGTGCCAGAAAATATGCCAAGTAAACAAACTGCAGTTAAAACATCTATTAGGCAGTCGTCCTTCAGAGGTACATTGGTTGGCCAGCAAGAAGTGGAACCTTGTGTTTAAACTAAAATCCACTTTTTTTTCAAATTGCAGGCTTTATTCTCTGTCAGCATTTCCAGTCACAGGCTCATGGCAAAGCTATGTGATAACACTAACCTAAATTTCACAGCATCAATGACAGCCTGCTTTCTGTGAAGGTTTAGTGCACTCTTGAGAGCTTTCTTACATAGTACAGGATACCGAGCTGGAGATTCCATTGCTAATGCTTCAAAGTAAAAGAAAATAGAGAAGAATAAAAGATAAATTACTGAAATCAGACTTCAATCTCATAGGTCACTAAAATAAACTACAGCATGTTGCCAGATCCCTTGTGAAAAACAACTGAAAAGAGATTTGCTTAATGCCTGGGCTGGTCACAAGCTAGAGCTTCTCTCCCTCTTTCTTACTAAGCACATCATCAATGAGGACAACGAGGCAGAAGCACAGAAAGCTTTATCATTCACTGTCATTTACCTCCAGTGCAGTGATACAAAAATATTGTGGTGGGGGGCACTGCCTAAAGAGTTTTGTTTGTCTCCTTGAACACAAAAATCCAGATGGAAACCTTATGCAGGAGTAGGATTTCAGAATGGTGTCTCCAGGCACTGGAGCATACTCCCTCAGGGCAAGGAGAACAGAAGGTGTTTATGCAATCCCACAGGACACCCCCCAAACACTTGCCATGGTAATTCTAAATGCTCCTCAGCTTTCTTGGATCCTGCTCTAGATTCTCAAGCATGTTTTCATGACTGTTATGGAACTATGGGACAGTGTAGAGAAGTGCTATTTACAAATTGACTATAAAAACTTTAAGTTTGTTAAGTTGAAACTTAAAGTTATCTCAGCGGCTTAAATATACTTAAAGTATCTACCCAAAGTCCACAATGCAAAGCTTCTGTACTGGGGCATGACTCAGTGAGGGTCATTCTCTGGCCTGTGCCAGTCTGGAGCTTGTAAAAGTTTATCTGAAAAATCTCTTCCAGACTCACAAACTCTATGAGTGTCTCCGGGTCCACAAATCCAAGGATATCATGGTTCATCACCCACATTAGATGGTATTTCAAAATACAGTTTTCCTAATGTTGCTGAGATCCTAAGCTCTTTGCTTCAGGACAAATTATATATGGTTAGATCCATTTTCTGCATGTTGTGCAATACGTGATAATCCTGATCACCTCAAATGAACAGGAAAAAGAAATGAAAGCATTTTTTTTGTGACTTGAAGATCTATAAAAGTCCTTACATGCAATGATTTCAAGTGTCTTGATCTCTATTTGTGGTTGCTCCCAAACTGATTCCATAAGATTATGAAGTGTTGGATCATTCAGTTTGGATCTTGCTTCAAATTCATAAAGCAGCAACAATGTGTCTGTTGGGTCTTTAGCAAAATCTCCTACAAAAGAGACAGGATCCCCTGTACATAATAATGAATTTTCTCAAAGCCACAGGGTGTACTATAAGGTAAAAATTTTGCTTCCAAGAGGTAGGAAAACCATCAAGGTACTCAAACTTAACAGTAGAGCAAGTGGAATTTGCCATTCAAGGAATACCTAATGGAATTTTTCTACCAATATCCTACCAAAAAAAAGTCAACCATGCATCTGCTAGGCTAAGTCACTTAACATCTCAGCTTTTATCATAGTGTCATCTATCTGCTCCAATAATCTCTGAGACAGCAATTCCACATGTTCTGTATTTTTCATTAATATTGTGACTGTTACATGTGATGAAAAGACAAATTTTGTAGCTTACCTGTTAATTTCAGAACCTTCCATATCTCCTTGCACGTCTGAAGATGTTGAAGGGCCTGACTAAAAAGCTCTGCCTATTTTACAAAATTAAATAAGTTATTTTTGTCATGGTTTTAAAAGCAAAAGGAATAATTATGTCAGAACTAACTGTAAAATAAATTAAGAATCAGCCTAGCTTGTAAATCACCTATACCAGTTACTGGGTTTTTGGGGGTTTTTAAACTCTTTTCAAAGACCTCCACACCTCAGACAAAGCCACTTCACACTGAATGCTTCACTGGCCCAGAAAGAACCATCCACATTCCTATGGGACATAACTGGTTTTGCTCCCAAGCATAAAATAGTGCCATTGAGACTGACAGACCACTAAATGCCACAACACAAGTTGCTGTGCATTGTCCTCCACAGAATTTTCTACAATCACTCCATACCAGACTTCTGTACTTCCTCCACAACCACTGTGTGTTTTCCTTAATCTTCTTACCACAGTAAGCACAATGTCCTCTTCTTCCTCCCCCTACCCCATAGATAGATGTATGCATAAAAACAAAAAAAAAAAAAATTGTCTTTCTGACTAACCCACATTTGGCAGCAGACTCCTTACAATTTATATATTGTAGATTGAAATTTCTCTATTGTAGATTGAAATTCCTCTAAGAGAAGATACTGCCATGACTCTTTACTGATACAAACCCATTCAAATACACTGAAGTCAACAGGACTAATTTACAAAAATGCAACATTTACAATTGTCTGGAAAGGTGCATCAATTCTAAGTAACTATGAAATATTCTCTTGCTTACATTCTCAACATCCAAGTGAAAAATCTAAGACTTCAAAAAAGGAAAAAAATGCTACACTGGTACATTCAGAAATAGTTAACAGGCTTTGCCCTACCTGTTCTGAAGGAGTTACTTGTTTTCTCCCCATTTCCAGATCAATTGCAGCTGCCATTAACAGGCATGTCTTCTGAGCAATTAGAACAGCTTTGTCAGAGGGACAAAACTGGGACAACTGACACCAAAAATAGGAAAAGGTAATGAGAATTTTACCCATATAAAGTCATTTGCTTGTGAACAGCTGACTGCTGAACCTCCTCTATGACACTTGCAGGAATCAGTCATGAATAGTATATATTCATATTGTAATTTTATTTGTACAATTACACAAAAGGATTACTTAAATATAAAGCATAAAGCAGAATTGGAGTCCCCTCTCTACAAACACATACAAAACTGACAGTGTTGGTAGAATTTCTGCATAAAGATTAGGACTCAAGTACTTAACATGTTTGTATTAATGATACAGTTTCCAAACATCAGAATCCATTTATTTTAGAAAATTCTCATTGA
>VZTN01002563.1:0-19378 GCA_013400515.1 Erpornis zantholeuca | reverse complement strand
AAAGAAAAGAAAAGAAAAGAAAAGAAAAGAAAAGAAAAGAAAAGAAAAGAAAAGAAAAGAAAAGAAAAGTAAGAATTTTTGTTAAGCCAACAAAATACTTTAAAACTTGGGGCATGGTTCTTCTACCTTTGCTTTGACTGCAATGAGTATTCTTTCACAATGCTATGCCTAAGGGTATGAGCTTGCCAGGAATATCACATCCTCCCAGAAGCACTGAGCCTGAAATTATGAAGCCCTGTTGACGGTATATTGTTTAGGGAGCTTTCATTTGTTAAGATGCATTAAGTTAAATTTGTTTTGATGCATTGAAATGGAATGGGTGCCTGGTAAGTCTAGACAGTGACAGCGCAGGGCTTTTGCAATAAAAAAACATAATTCCTTTTTTTCAGTGTGTGTGAAGGGTTTTGTGTGCTGATGTAGCTAATCCATGCATTGGGTTTTCAAAGGCTGCTGAGAACCATGTGCACCCTAACATGGCACAAGAGGAATCAACAAAGTTCTGTGACTGCAGCTTTTCTGTTGTTACTTGTTTATAAAGGGAAGAGCTTTAGTTGCATCCGGACAAGGCAGGGATGGGTTTGCAAAATTCCTGTATGAAGGAAAAAAGCACAGAGAAGTCTCTACTCTGCACATTGAGTTGTGTATTGATTGAATAGAACTGGTGGAGAAGAGTGGCAAAATTCAGGAGTAGAGTGGCAGAATGAGAGGAGAAAACACACACGCCCTGACTGGGAGTCTGCTGCTAGACACAAAGCAGCAGGGAATGGATGGTTGCCTGTGTGTTTCATTGCCCTTCTCCTTGCACAGATTAGCTGTATGCCAAGTCCAGGTGCTTTAGACTGTATGAAATAAAGGAGACTTTCTTAGTTTTGAGCTGCAGCAATCAGCTTTCATCTTCTGTTCTTCCCATGACTGACTGTGCTTCAATGGACAGCTGTGTATCTTTCATCACTTTATTATTATTGGTTTGGGTGAAGTAGAGAAGGATCCAGACCAAAACCAAAGGTGTGCGATCTCTAGAGTGAGCTTTGAATCCAGAGTCCTGGCCCAGCTGCTGCTGTAGGCTCAGCCCTCACACTGGACAACACTTAGATCCCTGGCCAACCCCAGATCCAGGGTCATATGGTTTTATCTCAGCTACCCTTTTAAAGCAAGAAATTCTTCAGGACTAGCTGATCCTGACCAACATAGAGTATTTTGTGTTTCCATCCCCAGCAGCCTTGGAGGACAGAACAGTACTATTATCTAAATTTTATGATTGCGAATTTGAGGCATAAAGTGAACTTGTGCATGTGTGTGCATGCAGGAAGGCAAGGTACTTCCTAACACTCAACTGCCCACTGCTGTTTCCAGCAGCAGGAATGCTTAATGGCTTTTAAATGCATGTGTTATGATACCAGAATGCATGTACCAAGCTGAGAGATTTTTATGATAAGAAATGTAGGATTACAATGTCTCTTGGAAACACTGCTGTCAGAGGGAACCTGTTGGACTTGACCCCAAGCTGTTCCAGAGTACCTGTGCCAGTGCTCACTTCAAAAACAGAGACAGAAATTTGAAAATGGGTGAAAGGCATCATTAGAGATAGTCTTAGGGAAGGGTACTGGACTGGATACCAGGAGATAAGGCTTCTATTCCCAGCCCCACTATTTATCATCCTGACTTCACATGAGGATTCTTGTTATGTGTCTGTGCAATTCTCACAATTGCTGGGCTGCCATATCATTTGGCAATACCATAACCTAGTGCATTTTTATGTCAACCAGACACTGATGCTTCCTGGACCAATTCCCAGCTCTTTTTCTTGAAGTAACTTTCAACTAAGAGATTAGAGAATAAAACTTAAACCAAAAAGAGATTACGTAGCTCCAAGATCAATTTACAAGATTTCATTAAAATGTTTATTCTCTAATCAAAATTGAAGTAACAAAACCATCTTCTTGCTATCCTATATCACCAGAGCTTAGTATAATAATAATTCAGTCATTTAAAAAAAATACCAAAAACCTTCTGGGCTTACATATTTAATCTCTCTGCCAGAAAGAATATTACAGAATTGTATTAAAAACAAACAAATGAATGAAAAGCCCAAACTCAACCAAACAAAAAATTCTGAACAACAAAAACTAACTACAATGATATCAAAACTTTCCCTCTTGTTTTTTTATCTAGAGCCATGGAAAATTTGTGGAAAAATTACAGGATCATAATCTCCTATGGTCAACAATTTTTATGTGGTCACATATTATGGCAGGTTTGAAATATCTTTTATGACTAAGTAGTCTGTTATTTTCCATTTGCTCTGCTGTTTACTCCTACCAAACTGGGAGAGGAAGGGACTATTGTAAAGCAATGCAAGCCAAAACTGCAGCATCTTGTTAGAGACACAGGAGGAATTAGTAGAGTAGAACGAGGATCTATCTTATCAAATACTTCTTCCATTTCTTTTTTTCTCCATTTCTCTCCCTCATTTCCCAAATCCTTACTCAGGATCAAGTGCTAGCCCTACATAAGACATTGAGTTATGACACAGATGCAGGGAACAATGATGTTATCATAACACTCCTATGCAGAAGAGCAATGTATGTTTCCATTATGACACAATGGAAATATATTTTCATTTTCATTATTATGCAAAGATGGGTAAATATTCAAGATATTCCCAAAATATGCTGAGAAAATGCAATGGAAGTAGGCTAAAGTAAAGCTAGGGAAAAAAAATGACAGCTTGTAATTTTGCACCATCTAAATAATCACAGAATGTTTTGGCTTCATCATAACAATTATTTTAAACAGAAAACAGTCCTTTTGAACAGGTGTGACATCTAGTTAGCTACCACCGGACTAGGACCGTAAATGTCAATTTTGAAAATGAGCAATTGTGAGATAATTGTCTCAGATATGCAAGTCTGTACTTGAAAACCAAGAGGATCTTGTATGCAGTAATGCCATGTCTGACATTGATTTCCAGTACACAAGTCATCTAGCGGACACATTACTCATCAGTTCAGTAAGCAAATGGTCATCAAATCAGACCACTTTTTCCCCTGTTCCCCTATAATAAAAGACAGAAAATAGCTACTGACAAGGATTTTCTTGTAAAAATGTCAGAAACTGACCAGCAGCCCAGAGCTCTGGTTTAAATTTGATCTTTACCTACTTGAAATGACACAGTGACTGTTCCCATTCATGTTAGCAGAGGAACTGAGATCAAGATCTTTTACACTAGCAAAGTCTAGGGACATGTGGATTCTATTTGCCCAGCAATTGTGGATAATAAATAAACTAAGTCACAATTTGTTGGGAGAGCATTTATGGTCAAAAAAAGAAGACAGATTTGCCAAAACTATTATTCTCATCATTTAAATCCACAGATAGTTTAGTTGCTATTTCCTAGCCTTTCTATGATGCTTTAGGCCAGCAATTCCTAAACTGTGGTTGTTGGACCAGTGGTGGTCCATAAAACAATGATAAATGGGTCTGTAGCTGGTTTCTCTAACTACATCACCTTTGTTGTCTTTCCAATGAAAACTTGGATGAGAAGTGTGGAGCAGAGAGAAATTCTGAGAGTTGACGGTGACAAAAATTTTGGAGTCCACCATACTGGAAAATATAATGTAGCCTTTTACAAGATTTTGATGTATTTATTTCAGAGGTCATGTGTGCTGCGGACAGCATTCACGATTCCAGTGTGTTCTGAACTGAGGCATTTCCCAACCTCCACGGGTCCTGATGGTGCACTGTTTTAGTGTCACAGTGGAAAATCTTGAGTGAAGAAACCACACATTCTGGAGAAATCAGGTCCAGTGTCTCTGGCACTGACTAGTGCCCACCACTGGAGAAAAAAATGGTTGACAGTTAATGTAGAAGGCTAATTGTTCAGGACTTTATGAGGTAGGAGAGAGGGAAAGAGAAAGAATCCTATTTTGGCAAGTAATCTGTGGCAGATACAACCCACAGACAGACGGTTTATGCCCTGAAGCTTGGTCTGATTAGTGCAATCATTATCTCAGCCTACCATGGCTAAAGATATAAATGGTCATAAAATCCAGGCCTTTCATTAGTACCCAGCACTAGTTATTCTCACTTTGTGACCTTCTGGGGTGGTAAGTTTTAACAGGTCAGTTTCATGCTGTTCAGAAATCTTTCCATTTCTTGCTTTTAAAATTTTCTGCCCTGTGGTGTCAACAACTCTCTTCATGTCTGGTATTAAAAGGGAGGATCAGTCTTCTGGAAAGCAATTGTTTTCAAAATGGAAACCACTAATATTTATAGGAGTGCAGCTGATGATTCTCAGTATTGCTGAAGATACAGAACATCTTCCTTGCATTATTTGATAACAAAGCAGTACTTGATAGTAAAGCAACAAGCCCCTTAGCTCTAACAAAGTGTTGTCCATTAAACTGTGGAACTCTTTTTGGCACTTATTTTCTAGGTACTACATGTTTTAAGTTTATAAGACTGACATTTTGTTCATAGAGCAAAGCCAGTATATGCTTCAAATGTGACATACTCTCTTCTTTGGGACTGTATTTTCCCATACTGTTTCTATTAATAAAAAGGGAAAAAAGAGTAGCATGAAAATGACTATCCACTGTATTGTATTTATGTGTTCATCATACACCAGGTCTTCCTTGTGCCAAGAGCAGTAAAACCACAAAAAAGGACAGTGTCTCTTTCTTAAAATATATTCTTTAAAATTTGAAATAATGATGAACAAAACATGAATAATTTCTGAATAAGATGTAAATTTAAAGTTCAGTGGATACTGCAGAAAAATTTCCATGTGGGATTCCTTTTTCTGAGTAGAGATAAATAATTCCTATAAATTTGATTCTTACTATGTTAGCCGATGGTAGGGAAAAGGATTCAGCTATTTTAATTTTCTCTAGTTTGCACCTCACATTAGTAAATGAAAAATAGATGACAAAAATTTTCTCTTTTTCCGCTTGTTCAGTGGAGTAATTCTTCCAGTCGTCTCCTTTTACATGTTTTATTTTCAGTTGCCTAATGGCATGTCAGCTGTTGGAAATGCTCTGGCTTCATTTACAAAAAGTCCTAGATACTTCCATTTTCTTTGTAGAATAACTTTATAAAGAAAAGGTTGCTGAACTCAGGCTGATCTAAGAATTTGATTTAAATTCATTCCATTTAATCCCTAGTACTTTCCTATGGCATTTATTTTCAAAGGCATTTAGACATCTGTTGGTACTTTTGGTAGTTTCCAGCTGTTAGATCCATATAAGAAGGTAGAAATTACATAGTTTTGCAATTAGATTATAGATTTGGGATAACCCATTTTTTTTTAGTTTATGGATGAAGTTGCTGCCTTGTCAGGTTTGACTTTAATCTTTTAGATGTTCATAGCCAGTGCTTTTTAACCATCTCTCCTCTCTTTTCCTCTCTCTGCTTCATTCTCTCTTTCTCTTACTAAAGAACCCAGGAAGCCTTTGACTCCAAGATTCATTTGAAGTGGCTTTGGCTAGAAAAGCTCAATATATTTTCAGAACGGTATTTGTCAAATATTTCTAAAAGACCCCTGATTGTCTACACTGTCACAAGAATTAGTATGTATTCCTCACATTATTTGCTTAAAGGAAAGCTAAAGAAAAGAATGTGAAGGCAATTACCAAAAATTATGAGAACTTGCTGCATTGTACAGAGATGTAGGGAATCCCAGGGAATGAATGAGAAAACATTAGTCAGCAATTTAGACTCTGGTCTTGGTACAGGAACAGGCAGAAGCTTTTGTAGAGATCCTTAAAAGCATCCTTGAGTGTCCCAACTGCAAACTGTTACCTACTGTTTCAGGCTGATGGTTCAAAGAAACAGTGCTCTCAGATAGGTCATTTCTTTATGAATCAGAGGGCATGGACACTTTAATCCTGTTATCTGATTAAATTGTCTAGGCTTTGAGAAAAGGTTACATGGTTCTGATCAAATCAGGTATACAAAAATGTTTGAAGATTTAATTGAACATTTTATTAGTGAATTGGGTCTTGTGTAACAACTGTAACTTTTGGCCACAGTTTAAAATTTCCCCAGATGTATAAAGTCTTTAGAATTAAAGAGATACTATTATGTAGAATCAGAGCTTCAAAAGGTCATGGTTTAAATCCCAAGTGTGCTTTGAGTTTTCCTTTTCAACTATAAAGCAATTCAATCCCATTTAGCTTCTGAAATTAGGTGTCATTTTCAATGTGAGACTTTGACAACACTGCAAGTCCTAACATAGGGTCAGCACATCAGTACCTTTTCGTTGGTATAGTCTTTTTCAAGCCTTTTTCAAGGTTTGAACCTGCCATTGATCATGGTGGCAGCAGCCATCACTTGTCTAGGTTTGTTGTTATCTTTGAACTTCAGAGGAAACATTACTAGGAACCTAGGCACATATCTTTTACTCCAAAGAGGATGGTGGGAAGACATCTCAGAAGACTGTAAGACAGGTCATCCACCATTGGTGTGTCTCAAAGTTCTAAGCCTAGATCCTAAAATCCTCAAAAAAAGCCTAAGAAGTGTAGTGGAAGATTTAACAACATTTTTTATATAGTATCAGAGATCCAGACTCCTAGTAGCATTAAAATGGACACTTATTAAAAGATTTAATCATGACCTTGGTGGGACTGTAGCGTGACTCTCTTGGGGGTCCTGGGTTTTTGTACTAAAAATGACTCCACAGCCAATATTATGGCATGTTTTAAAGACGTAGGATAGAAAATGGATTTTACTATGTGTGTATTCGCTGAAATTTTTGTGTTGCTAACCACTTGCTTCTGCTTCATATTCATGGATTTTCGTTCTTATCCAAAAAAAAAAAAAAAAAATTCTGGTTTAAAAACATATGTTGTTTCAAGTGTATTGAACTGCTTGGCTTTCAGCACTTTCAGAAGATATTATTTTCCTCCTTCTCTTTTATTGCCTGAATTCAGTCCTTGTTAATATTAAAACAAATATCTTGGCACCAAATGCAGTCTCCCTGATCCCTGTTTTTTGTTAGCCCCTGTTTGAAAAACTTGTTAGCTTAGTGTTGGGCACTCATTAAACTTTCAACTTACACAAGCTGCCTCCCAGCTCTGACAGATTGTCAGTGCTGCCGTGTGTGCATGTGTGAGCATGTGTTTGTGTGTGTGTGCTTGAGTGTGTGACTTACTGACCTGTGTGCAAGGCTAATAAAATCGAAAAAGAAATGCATACCCCCCTTCACACCCCAAATCCAGGGTGTAATTTCTCCCTTCCATCTGTGGAGTACAGAATCCAGCAGTGATCCCATACAGGGCTCCATTCTGCTCTCAAACAATGGGCTGCTGTTCAGTCCATATTATCATGTATTACCTTAGCTGTGGAAACTTCTCATTACTAAGTTAATAAAATATTATTCTTCCTTACCCCAAAGTTTTTCACAACATGCATCACAAAAAGATGCATGTCTTTGCATTCAGAATGATCAGTATCTCTGCTAATGTATGCAGGTGGTCACATGTTCTTTGTTTTATTTTGTTTTGATTTTTTTGGTGTTTTTTTTTTTTAGCAGGGCTACAGGAAGCACTGAAGACGAGGGGGATTCTGTTTTTCCGAAGGTCAGGCTTGGATATGCCAATGGTTGCCTGGCCTGCATATGTGGAAAACCAGCACAGCAGCTCTTTATTTTTTAATCTCTATGTGACATTTTAATGTTTTACTTTAATTACGTATCCCTTCTCCTAACACTTGTGTGCTGTTCTGGAAAAAAAAAAAAAGAAAGAAAAAAGAGAAGTCCTTAGAGAGGAATAAAACAAGTAGAGACACTCCTATCCAAGGCATCAGAACAAAAGGGAGAGCTTAAAATGCTTTCTTCTATCTCAGTCCTCCATAACCCTGTAACCAAACAGTTTGAATTTTGGCAAAAGAAAGCATCAGGAATTTGGAATATATACATATGGGTCCTCCATTTCAGAGTAAATCAGCAGTGATTGCCACCAGCTAGGAATGTTGATTGGTGAGGCTGTACTGGTGTACACCTGCAGAGGAGACAAGCTGAGACATCTAGAATATTACTTCTGGGTTAGAGCACTGTTGTGATGTATCTGTTAACAATTAGTCCCATGAAACTAAGGCAGCTTGTAACAATAAAAGGGAGGTTTAAATCAGACCTCTTTAATGTCTAGTAACTTGCTTGTCCTCTGAATTTGTTCCCCTGGCTATTCATCTCTCAATAGCTACTTGTACTGAAAAATATCAATAGTTACCTTGGGATATGTTGCCCAGTGGTTGATTATTTTTTGTGGTTTGTGCTTGAGCTGAGGTTTAGGGTAATGAGGGCTTTTCCCTCTCTCTTACTTACTCACCTCCTACTCATGGTGAGGAGGTTCAGATGGTATCAGCTTTAAAAAACCCCAAACAAAAACAAAGCCCTAACCAGCTTTTGATGAATAAGTTTAAGAGGGTTTTGGCAATAGCTTATGAAATGCACAGTACTTGGTTTGTTCTTTCCAGAGTAACTCTGTCTCCAAAGTAATCCTAGTTCTGACCTTCCAGAGAACATTCCGCACCACTGGCAGGAAGGTGTGAGATCAACAACCTCTGCCCAGCCTGGCCAGCCAGGCTGTGTGCCCTGAGCACCAGCAGGGATGCCCTTTGGCTGAGAACCACCACCGAACACACGGCAGGCTGGGCACACACCCGCAGTGGGGAGTGGAGGTCTCAGGACTGTAGACCCTGAATGGCAATCCCTGATCATTTGTAAAGGCCACTCAGGACATGGAATTGAATACAATTGCCATCCTGCTGGTTCAAGTCAGGGAATGCTTTGACCTCTGTTGTTCTGTCAGCCTTTTTTTTTCAGGCTGCTTATTTTTGTCCATTGCCTTCCTTTTTCCCCTCTATGTGCATCTCATATTTGGAGATGGGAATCTCTAAAGAGCTCCTGCTCTGTTGTGCTCTGTATGTGCAGAGCACAGCACGGCACAGCCCAAGCCTACTGAGGAGTTCCAAGTAGCAGCTTTATATTACTGGGCAGTTCCCAGACAGCTGATTTTCCCTATGTCTCTCTGGGCATACACTGAGATGTGGCCCTTCCTGACCCCTATGGGGTGTGGAAATCTCTTGGTTCAGACTGACTTCACTTGTTTACATGGTGGACATGGTTCCCATGCCCATGCATCAATATCTTTCAAAACTGGCCTTGTATTTGCCAGGATTAATCCACATGTATGCTGTCTTACCTGCTTATTGAAATTGTATGCTTAAATTCTTAGGCCACCTAAATTAATAACTGTGTCAAAGGATGACACAGATCAATAAAAAGACCATATTTAAATGTTATTTTATTATCTTGACTAAGCAGTCATTCCAGGGAAGCATTAATGAGTCGAAATAAGGCCAGATGTTACATGAATGAAATTCTCTTTCCATTTGCTGATATCGATGGCTGCATATTTTGCTCTCACAATCTGTAAGAGACAGGCATCCAAATGGGACAAATCTTCTTAAATCCTGCAGTTAAAACAGTGGATGTGCCCCCTATTTAAAGTAAAGAATGCCACGCTATTTTTCTGAGGTATTGTTTTTGTCCTTTATAGTTCTTTTGTTTAACTAATATAAAAAAAAAGCTGATACAGGCTGATCTCACACAGCTCTCTGGATGCATCTTGTTTCTGTGGAATTGAATAGCTTCATTATTTTTTTCATGTTTGTCAAGGTGTCTTTCTTTAGCTCCCACAGTCATATGAAATTTCATCTCTAGTTATTTTACAAAACATCCTGCTTTTCTGGGTGCAAAAAAAATGTATAGCAGAGCTTGAAACCCTTGAATTCTGATAGCTGAATGCTCAAAAACAAATTAATTAAAAATTATTTTTGCACTTAATCTCAGTTTTTAAGACTCACATAATACAGTTTTAGGCCTGTAAGTTCCTGACTCATGATTTTAGAATGTTTGATTTGCCAGCAATAAGGTTGGCTCTGAAAATGAATTTTAGTTCTGGGAAATAATTTTGAGCCCTTAGAAACTCTTGTCCCAAAACAACAGAAAACTTTCAAAAATTGGGAATAAAGCTGTTTAAATAAAATACAGAATATTTAAAATTTGACTAAATCAGCAAGTTCTGAGGAAAAATGGTTTGTTGGAGTCCTGCTGGTTGGTTGTACTTTGCAGTACTACTCTTGACTTGAAATCCATAATTTTGTTTCTGGAACATCAATCACTTTTGAAAATACCTCTAGTGCCTTCTTCATTAATCTTCCCACATTTGCAAGATGCTGTTTCTCCTTTCTGTGGAGCTTACTGTGTGTGGAGTAAAGAGGATGATTGCCTCACCCCTGTTATCCACACTGCTGCCACAGAAACTCAAGGAGAGCATTGCCATTGATATCGATGATACCTGGTTGTAAATGAGGAAGTTTGCTGTCCTCACTATCTGCTTGCTCCATTTGTTGTGCTAGCAGGAATCATTCCTTTGCTTGTCACCAGCAGGAAGGAATTAGTTTTATAGATCTTTTCAAGCTAGACTGTTTTCCAAACAGGGTAGAGAAAGGAAAATGAGGTAAGAGGGGAAAAAAGGGTGGGGCAGGGATTTCCTTTTTCCTGTTTTAGCTATGACGTAGAACAAAGCAGAATCCCTCATCACTGCACCTCAGGTGCAAATATTTGTTATCACAGGAGAACAGTGAATGCAGGGGGTGGCACCTGTGACCTGCCCTGACCTGAGTCACGGGAATGGATCACACACATCGTATATGCCAGTACTGCTGAAAGTTTGTTAACAAAATAAACAACCCACAGGTTGCTTCAGTGAAACTAAGATGGAGACTTTTGGAAGATGTCTTTGAGGTGATTGTTTGTATGCATGCAGATTGGGACTCCTGGTTTAGTCTTATTTTTAGCTGGGTTGAGGAGATTGCAGATTCTTTCTAACTCAAATGGAAAATGTTCTTGGAACTCGCAGCATGGATTTTATCACCTTTTGTCCACATTGTGGCAAATTATTGTACAGTAATAAAACAAGTATAGAAAAACACCACAGACATCCCAGTCAAGGAATTTCACAACTTAGAGACTGTATCAGAGTTTTTTTTAGTTCTGTATTAGTATAGAGGCAAGGTAGATAACTCAGTAAGGTTTCCTGTCTCCAATTTCTATTTTTTGTTCCCAGAAATTCTGTAACAGTGTGCAAGGTTTCCCTCTTTCAGTCCTGGGCAAATTCTGTGTCATATCTTTGGGTTTCAGAAAGCAGCACTAAGAAGGAAAAACCATGCTTGTGTTTCTCTGGTTTTTGTGTGACCTAAGACTAATTTAAGATGTTAAATTGCTGTCAATGCAGAAGTTGCAACATCAGTTTACAAAAAAAAGTCCATTTTTCTTTACATGTTTCTCTTTAATGCTTCCCAACTCTGGTTTACCATCCTCTGTCTTTCGTGTTAGAAACTGAAGAGGTAAAAGCTAACTCATTGTGGACTTTGCCCTGATTGCAGGAATTCTGTGTTTTTGTCTCATGGGATTTAGCTTGAAGTTCTTGGTTGCATCTCTTGTCCCCATTCATGCTGGTTCAATATCCTGTCAATTTAAAAATAAATATATAAATAAGAAAAGATGAGGTTTCTTCTTGCAGCATTCAAGCCAGATGTTTTTGAGATTGAGGAGGGGATTTTTAGTGGAGTTTGAGTGGAGTAGTTTCTCTGATTCCCCCCAGTGTTTAGTAAGGACAAAAACATAACCTGAACATTACAGTGCATTTTTAGTCTTGTAAATTCCAGCAGCATTCCCCCAAACACTTCCTCGGCTTGTTCCTTTTCTTCATATGCTGTTGTTTTAGCTGGCCTGGCAGGGCCACCTTCTGCAAGAGCACAAGCTGTTGGTTGTAGAAAAAGGAGAATGTTGAGATAATACTGCCTTGAATAGCACAACTAGTTCCCCTCTTGTAGCCAGAAAGCAGGAATAAAGGCATCCAATCTTCTTTCTTTTGAAAGATGAGGATCTCCAGGTGTGCACAGGTAAAATTGCCACTGAATTCTGTCAGTTCAGGGACTGTCCTTGCCCTTAAGTAGAAGGATATACAGGAATAGGATATATCCCCTTGCCTCTCTCATTTACTTACCTCTTACTCTTGCCTTCTTCATCTTTCAAACCCTACTCTGCTACTTTCAGGTGCACCTCCAGTGCTAGTCTTTACCTTCCAAGATATGTCTCAATTGTAACTTCTGCTAGCAGTCAGCTGAAAAAGGCAAATTAATTTTGTGTGAGAACTTGAAGGTGAGAAAAATGGTTCCATTTAACTTTCAAATAGCTGACATTTGTATTCTTAAAAAAAAATAAACTAAGTAAAAATATGTTAAAGTGAAAATATTGCTGTTTCCTCTCTTTCAAAGGGAGAAATATAAGTGAGAAAATCAGAAAATACTGAATGAAGAATCATGACCACAACTTAAGTTCCATGGAGGAAATACATGTTCAATTGATGTAATGTTCCATCAGTAAAAACATCAAAGCCAAAAGTCTCAACCAGTCTTTACAGCACATCTCCCTTTCTGACAGTCATCCAACTGAGGGCATCATGAGTGCAGTCTGTGGGGAGAGTGGGCATCAGCCATCTGCCTGCAAAACTATTTTTCAAACAATATTTAATTATTAGAAGAGTTCTCTTAGATCATTTGATGAAACCTAATGTCCTGTCTGACCCTCTCAGAACACAGCACTTTGGTAGCTGCACTCTTGGTTTATTTTATTAAGGAAATGGTTATTTAATATGAAATATGTTATCATCTTGACCTTTCTATCTGCCACTCATATGCTCCCTCGAGTGGTCTACATTATGCATTGCATTTATTCACTCAGACTGTTCAGCTTGTCTGAATATAGTCTAGTTGGTATTTTGAAGCACCTTGATACAAGTTAAACCTTTACTTTGAAAGGTTTTACTTTGAAATATTGAATGTTGAAGTTGTCTTTAGCTGAAAACTTAGAAACAGCAGGAATGAAGAGGGATGTAACCTTCCTTCACTGTTGAATTGCTGTCTTAATTACATTTCACTTGTGGATTGGGTTACATGACACCTCCTGCCTTACAAAGTGATATAATTTCTATAACTCTGTAGTTTGAGATTAAAACAGAGGTAAAATATTTAATTTTTAGAGATTAGTGCTAAATCCATTTAGAATCTGAATTTCTATACTTATAATCATATGTTAATTACCAAATTATTAGCATGACAACTGTGAGGATACCCTCTCACAGCTCCTCCTTTAAAGATGCAGTGGCAAGTCAGTGAACAGTGAACAAGGTTTGGAAATGCTCTTGGCTGGCTTTCCTACAGGGGAAGACAAAGAGGAACATTCCAGTTTTTATTTTTTTTTTTTTTTTTTTTTTAAAGAGTGAAAAGTACTAAATCTTCATGGAGTGCTGTTCACTGATGGAAATGTCATAAGTATGCTCTTCTGGACATCTCTGATGAGTATCATATTTTGTCTTGCCTTTTCATGTTCTTTTTCGTGCCATTTCAAGGCTCCAGTGTGGGGAGAACCTCCTTCTCTCCCAAATATTCATGCCATTATTCAATAATGTTTATAGTGATTTTTGTGGGTATGATCCTGTATTCTTCTGAATCAGCTGGATGACTGATTGTCTAGATTCCACCAAGCTGTGCAGTTGTAGGAGAAATTCTGAAAGGGTCATTGTCTGGATCTGACCGTAGACGCTTACTGGCCACAGGTGTCTCGATGAGGGGCACTAGCTGCTTGGTTTTCTCTGAGTAACTGCAGACAGATGACGACTGTTACCATTTGTACAGTAGTAGCATTCAGAGTGATTCATCATGAACCAGTGGGCAGTGCTCTACAGAACAAAAAGCTCTTGGATCATAAATCCAAGAGCTTAAAACCTATGTCTGTCTGCAGTGAAGGCTGTGACTGCAGCTTGTGTGTACACAGGTAAGTTAGTTTTCAGCTAGATAGTTTATTGTCTGCGTAGTTCTTAATACAGTAGCTGAAGCATAGGGCCAGGAAGTGACATCTCCAAGATTATTTAAATTCCTAGAGTATAGGAAAAAAAAACCCCAAGTTTTTTTCCTATACTTCGGAGTTCCTCTGTAATTCTCCACCTACCAGGCTGCACACATACTGTTTGTTAATTCTGCTGGGCTCCAGGTGCTTCAGTGATAAACATGTAAGTCCAACTGCATTTGATTTATACTGTAGCTTTTGAGAGAGATATTTCTCCTATGTGCTATCCCGTGAGTAGAAAATCCTATTAGGTAGACAGTTAGCACTGGGGAACTTGTTGATCTGCAATCAACAGGCTTCTGGCATAATAATTTCTTGATAATTTGCCCGTGTTTAAAAATGGCTAGACATAGTAATATTCACCAGAGCCAAAGGGAGTGATGTATATTGTGGATGTTCTATCAGCCAATAATACCCTCACTGCTTGATGTGTCAAAAGAAGACAAAGGCTTGGCTTTCCCTGGGGTTTCTCACGTGGCAGAGGGAAATGCCTGGCAGTTTTACATGGACTTAGTTATTCAGCAGTGGAAGCTGTGATCATGAGCTGGCTTCATCTGGTTTCAATCACTCACTTCTCTCTCTCACTCTCTCTGCTGAATGTTCCTATGTTCATGGAATATTTTTCCAACTGTGTTACTTTGGAATTACCTTTCCAGCCTGCAGCAGCAGGATTGCAGGAATAAAAGAAGTGCCTTCATCAAAGTAGCTGTTGGAATCAATAAGTTGTTATCAACATTATAGTAGCTTTTTTGGCTGCCCTGGCAGCAAACTTGTTCTACTTTTCTTGCAGGGAAATGCATCTCAACCTTTCCCAGCTCTAGCCTCAGTGAAATTTAAAACAATCTGATCAGTATCTTTAGAATCCTTAACTAGCTAATATGATTCTGTCTTAAAGGGTGTTAAAGGGTGTTTGAACAAAGAATGGAGTAGTGTTCTTTCAAGATATCACATTATAACTTTGCTTTGGGGAAGATTTTTTTAAGCAAATAACAGTTAGGATGGAAAATAACCTCTCCTTTATCCTCGTTATACTTCTGTCACCAAGAATTTAAGCAAATCTGTTCTTCATCCCATGCAGATAAAGTCACAACCAGATTTCAGAATCACAGCATGTGTCAGTAATCAAACAATATAGAGACCAGGGGGCTGGTTTAACTTTAGCAGTTTTGTGCTGGGATTATTAAAATGTGTGGTGATGTGTTTCACGAATGAGAATATCAAAGCTCCTTCTTTTATGTAAAGGAAGCAATGGCACATGTGAGAACACTCTAACCAAAAACTGCATTTTAAATAGAAACATTTCCAATATAAAGGCAGTTTAATCTGTATGTGTCTGCTGTGCGGTCCCTTCCTGACTCCAGAAAATAAATGTGCTAAGTGGGTCATTTTTAACTCAGAAGAGCAGGATGATTTTGATGTCTTCTTGGAAGATCCAAAATGAAACCCATGGTTATTTCAAGAAAATGAAATGAGAACTTGAGTATGCAAGTAAGTGTACATCTGTTCCTTTAGGTGAGGGTAGCTTCTATTCCTTTGAAGAAATGACATTCAAGAGCTGTTCCATGTGGACTGATCACTGGAGAGAGCCAAAGATTTCCATCATGTTAATGGGGTTCCGCCAGCAAGATGCAAGGGACTTTTATTTGAATTGGGTAATTTTCCAGGATGGACCAATTTTTTGAGGAGGCTAAGAGCCTGAGGGAACAACAGCAAAATTATTCCTGTGCCTATCTCAGTGGTTTTAACAAAAGTTTTTTTGCTCTGGGTGGATTGCTTTAGAGGAGCTTTACAAGTATCTTTCATTACCTGTGCCAGCCACTATGCAGAATATTGTATCTTTAAGGTATAAGCACCCTAGACAACCTGCTATTTTTTGGTGATATATGGCCAAAAGGAACTAAACATATGACTGAACAAAATTCTAGCTAATTTGAATATTGCAAGCTAGATCAACAAAGACATTAGTCTTCAAAAGAACTGCACACTGTAGAATTAAGAATCTCCAGATAGATACCTCATGGGTGTCTATCTGTTCATATCTCATCATCAGTATTGAAAAGGATGTAGCTAGAATAATTTTTTGTTGAGAAGCAAAATCACTACTTTTGTTCCAAGCCCTTAAATAGAAAGGCCCCTAATGCTAAGTTAGAAAAAACAAAAAAAATACAGTAGAAGATAGTGGGAATAAAATAAATTGGAAACTATGATGGGAGTTAAAAGTAGTATCAGCTGCAAGTGCTGGCATGCAACTGCACCCAAATAATGTCTGACAAAGTGTCTTCCTGACATCAAGCAACTGTTCTCTCTCACAGAGGGCAGGAGCATGTGGAGATCAGTGTCAGGTGGAATAAAAGAGACCACCTTTTTTCCTTAAAACAGGTGGCAAAAGTAGCATACAGAGCTTGCTGAGCACAGGCCAAGAGCTGACATTGTTCTATGGATAGAACAGATATGACAGCTTACCGAGATTTTGTTGAGAAGACCTGTACAAACACTTGCACCACCTGGAGTGTGTCATTGCTAGAGAGTTACTTTGGATGATCAGCATCCTTTTGTATCTCAAGCAGTGAGCAACAGCTGTTTTGCAAAGCCACACCAACATTGTTTCTTCTTTTGGTCCTTACTGTCTTGCTTCCACACTACCTGTTGTGCTAGCAAATATTTGGGGATGTCTCACAGTGCTTGTGTGTGAGTCAGCTGAACAAGTGTGTGAGGCTGTCTGTTTTCTGTGAGCAGGCTAGAATTTATAGTAAATATGCTGTTTGGCCTGTAACCTGGGGGAGCCAGCTATTCTAATTAGGAAACGTCATCAGTGCAAAAGAGAAGGTTTTGGAATGGTTTATAGTTAAAATTTGAGAATCATGGATCACATTAAAGAGAAGAAATGAGGCATACTGTGTATTTATATGATACATAAGATTCATGGGAGCAAAGTTATGTCTGCAGTACATCGCAGTCAGCTGGACTATGGTGCAGGTCAGAGCTCAGCAGCCTTTCCTGTCCACAGCACCTTGATGTGGAGTGCCTCTAGCTCTGTGGGTTTACCAGTGTTTCCATGGCAGCCCAGTCTGTGTGCAAGTACTGATCTTTTGTGAAAGACATTTTAAGAGTCCTTTAGGAAGAACACTTGGAGACATTGTCTGCTCTCATTGTCTGAGCAATATAAGAACAGGTCTAGAATAGGTTTGCCATGACGATTCCCACTGCTAGTGGGAGTTTGCACAGTGAGACAGTGTAAACCCAAAATCTCTCTGGAGAGTCCTCTTTAAGTCAGAAAGAATAGTGTGTCCTTATGATCTTTTCTCCCTTTTTTTCTGTCTAGAAACATTTCATACAGAATGTTCCTTATATGATGTAGGAAAAGCTGAACTTCTTGAGGAGAAGTACGGTGCTTTCTGCTCTAAATATCCTGCCAGTCTGATCTCTATGCTACTTAGACCAATAAAGTCAGCCACCTTGATCCTGTAGAGATGCAAGGACAACATTTCACAACATTTTAAAGCTGCCTCTGATTCCTGGGTCTAAATAATAAAGCCTTAGTTTTGGTAGGAATTTATCTCCCATACTGCTCTCTAATCAAATATAAGAGGGTGTTTGTACACTTGTATAACTTTGATAGCAGTTAAGTGTCAGCAGTAATCTGTCTGTTAAAAGGTATTATTCCTCCTTTTTACTTGAGTTCATGAATATCAGGTCGAGATCGTACTCACTAGGGGCTTTTTTAGGCAATGAGGGAATAGAAACCTTGTAAAATGCATCTAAGATTGCAGGGTTAATTTTTAACCTGCTGTAGACTAAAGCAGTATAAAATCAATTTGGCCCAAACCTGCTTAAGTGGGTAATTAAGGTCACAATCAACTAAAATGGTTTCTGAAACCATTGCAGCTATAGATCATTACACTTCTCTTACAGCACAATGCAAGAAGACAGGCTCCAGCTAAAGCTTTCATCTGGCTATCAATCATCATTACACTGTAAACTGCCAGGGTGAGAGAGGGCAAAGCTTTGAATTCAGAGCTGATGGAAGTTCTATGACCTGGGGACTTTCTTAAGTTAAAGGCTAATTAACCATAAAAGAGTCAAAGGTCTGTAAGTCTAACACATTAAACGATGTGCCTGCCTCCTTAGGTTCTATTGTATCAGCAAATGTTAATTCCCTTAAGTGTGAACACATCTAAGGCAGTCATTGCCTTCTCCCACCCCTCCTTCAGCCTCCTTAATTTTATATCTTGGCATTTTCTTCATCTATGGGAAGTTAGGTGGAGCTTGGGAAATGTGCTTCTGCTGGAGAAAGTTCTGAGCAATGCAGGCTACATCTGGGAGAGGAATTCCTGACATTCTTCTTTATGAATCAGCTTGCCCCAGTTAATCACATTAGCTTCAGAGAGTATATTTAGTTATCGTAGTCCAGAATAAACAAGCTCATAGTCTAAACAAGTGTGTTTGAGGTTTCATAGACTATCTGAGGCAGCTGCAAAACCTCATGAATCTATATAATAGACCTATGGAAGGCAGTGTAAAATGATAACAGAGAGGTACAGATAAAAACTAGAATTTAAAGGTAGCAATAGAATGATATGTAACAATGAAAATAGCAGTGGTTAGACAGATCAACATTTTGTATAGTTTGAATGTTTTCTACATTTTGGATTTTTTTCTTTAACCAAGTCTTTTAGCCAGAGAGGGATAAAAAGATTATCACTTGCTTTTGGGGCCTCATTCAAATTGAATTCAGAATTTATTCATGAACGCTCAGGAAATATTTAAACAGATGAAACATGGTATCAAACAATATATTAAAACTCAGATGTGTATTTGCCATTGTTATAATTGTGTTGCCCAAGTACCCACACACCCCTGCCCCTTCATTCTAGTGCTTCACTTACATTGCAACAGTTTATGGAGCCGCTCTGCAGACAGAACTAAAATAGGGTTAAAAGTTTTCAATTTCATCCAACACATTTCTGTGATGGAATGGGTAATGCTGCAGGGAAAGAAAAAGAGCAGGTGCAGGGGAGGGCAGGAACTTCTTAGGTCAGCTTTGGCACCCGAGAAACCATTTATCTGAGAATATCCTGAGTCTCTCATTGATTTGCCATTAGTGTTTAGCAAGTTCAAGTTCCTGAGGTTGCAGTTCCATTTTACAAATCCTTTCACAGCTGAGTGTAAGGGGTTCCTGTTCCTGTCCCTGCCAAGCCTGGCTACATCCGTCAGCTGCTTGTTCTTGCCACCTGCTAGACACCACAGCCCTTTGGTCATACCAGTGAAATTGTCTGTGTAACTGTGATCTAAAGAGATACAAGAAATGACCTGTTTAAAAGAGCACGAAATGGAAAATCTATGATCTTTCCCCCAAAAAATGTGGTAAAAGTGATACACCTATCACTCCAGGTATATTTGCTTTGC
>VZTN01002554.1:0-38717 GCA_013400515.1 Erpornis zantholeuca | reverse complement strand
TCACCCCTTCCTCATTCCCAGGCCCACATCTTTTCCATTTTCTTATATCACCACCAATTCCATAGCCAGGGGTAACAGAAGCAACACAAACTAAACTAATTAGTTTGGTTGGCTTTGTCCAGAAATCTCTAACTCTAGTAATACTGCCACTGAAATTACTGAAGAAGAAAGCTACTCATGGCCATAGCCTGGAAAAATTAAAGCTGGACAATATGTTCTAACGCTTACCGAATTTTCAATTGTGTCTGAAGCATTATCTTCAACAAAATACATGCCACATTTTCCTACAGCAAAAAAATAATTATAAAATGGTACACGATATTGCACACTGCATCTTTGGGTTATATAAACAGTATTCAAGATTTAAGAATGCTAAGAATAGCAGCTGGGGCAAGACAGTACTTGACAGAAAGACAGTTTATCATTCCACATCTTCTTGCAAGTGGTCTGCAGATCTTAAAACTTAATGGCAGTTCAAACAGCACTCATGCAAGCAATAGAGAAGAAAGGCAAAATTGATATATAAAGTATGTAATCTACAAGAAGTCAGGCAACAGCTCAATTACTTAAAAAAATAGCCAGGTTTATACATAGAAGAGAATCGGACACCAAAAATGTATTTATAAAGACTGAAAATTCTACTTACCTAGCAACAGTTCACCAGCAGTCTCTCTAGAAGGTGCTACACTTATACATCTTCGATTAACTCTGAAATATTTTGAAGGGGAAATGCTTATGGATTATGGTAATGCCTATCCTTATAGATTTATGTACCTTTCAGCAGACCTAAAACCAATAAAGCCAACAGCCTCCAAGGTTACAGCTGAAGAAAAACTGCCCAACGTGACTAAGGGTTCACATCCCAAACAGAGAAAGAAAATAGGACCTTCAACTTTCTAGACTTGCTCATTAGTGTATTTTCCATGTGTATTTCTTTGCATGTTCTCTGCAGTTAGTTTAGGCTGTATTAGTGCCTGTAAGAGGTGGCAAATTGACGCAAGAGTTGAGTAACGCAATGATAAAAGCAGAGAGGGTAAAAACACAATTTGCTTTTGAACACTGATGGAAAGACCTACCAGATCTTAGATATCTAGGACAGTCAGTGATAGTGAAAATAAGATATCCCATCAGGTTATCCCACAAAAGTCATATCCACAGCACACCAGATGGTTTTTTGGTAGCTCTAGTGTTTTGCTTTTGAGTAAAGCAAACAGCCTACTATTTTTGACACTTGTCTCATTTACCACTTGATTTTTTAAAAAATATTTATTTATACAAAAAAGTGACATCTATTTCATTTGATTAGGAAAAGACAGGAAAGGGAACCTAGTGTTATCCAAAATTTACCTTATATGTTCACTTGCAGCTTTGTCCTTTACAGTAGAGGAGTGAGAAGAATGTGTTTTGTCTTCAAATAAGTAAGACAATGGAGTTTTAATCACACCTATAAAGAAATCACAAATAATAAGATACGAACAGTCATTACAATTCAGACATTACACTACATTCAGCATAGAAGATGTTTTAATTACCTTCTTGTTTTTGCCTGTCTGGGAGAAGGTATTTGTTTGGAATAGTTAGGTAGCACCTCTGCAAGCGGCGCCTCTCTCTGTTTGGGCCCTCTGTTGGATCCAGTTGCCAAGAAGTTGGGTAATAGACTGGGTCATACCAGAGTGCTCTGACAAAAAAAATGTATTAGGAGTTTGGCAGCAGAGGCAGAAAACGCGCTTATTAATTCTGTTCTTCTTTAACAAGTGGAAAGATAGAAGTTGCACAGTAGTACGCAGGGCAATTATTTCTGAAAAAGTATTAAAAGACTAAATTCTGTAGTTTATTTTCATGTACTATTCCACTGAATGACTTCTTACAAGCTACTACTGTAAGACTATTCTTGAAGCTACTCACTCTAATGAAAACAGCAATAAAATGCATCCAACATTATTTTGAATACTCTGCTACTGCAAACACGAGATAACACTACTTCTGCACTGGTGAAAATAACAGTTTGGTTTCTTATCAACATTAACATCCTTTGTTCTACATTATTTAGTGAACAGAGCATCGAGATGCTAATACAAGTAATGTTGCCCCAAAAAATTTTTTTACTCCATCTAGGTTGTGCAAGCTACAAAAACTTTAGGACACTTTTCATTGTATTAGGCACACCAAAACGTATATAATGAAATAACTGTCTAAATGGCATAGAAATACTTCTTGGCTACTCACCCTAAAAGATAGGGTTAAAAAAAAAAATCAAGTCTTTTACAAGTCTAACTATCAGATGGTTAGCAAAAGTAATTCTAGTTTAGTATAATCTCCATTTCACATGCCTCTGAGTAGAATGAGAAGTGCATGTCAGGCATCAAGTCCCTCTCACTTTTTCACCGAGACGAGGAAACTCACCGATCGTGGGTAAGCTGCTGAACAAGTTCCTGCCAATGTCTACTGGCACTTAGCTCTGCCTTATACATCCCCCTGATGTGCTGGATTACTTTCTTCCTTTCCATTCCTTGTGACAGCGACACAGCTTGTGTGATGTCTCCAGCTATTTTAGAAATGTCTTTAGATTTTGTATCTAGACGTTGAAAGAGACTGAGAAGAGTTGTGTTTTAAAATGTCAAATAAACACACCGAAAAGTGAAAGACACCAAAATGCATTATAAAATACAATTGGTTTGGCAGTAGATATGTAAAATTCTTGTTACAGCAGATGCAGAGCAACTTAGCCTACATAATGAGATTCATGGACACCTTCTGCTTCTTAGCCGTCAAGAAACCTACTACATTTAACCAAAGACAAGCCAGTCAGAAGATCAAAAAATGGCTATATATTAACATGCTTGACTAATTCATGTAACTCATTACAGTAAAAACCTGCAGCAAGGACCCTAATTTACTGATTAAATCTCCTAAGCCATTCAACATAATGAAGTCTTAACACTTTGTGTGGACTTGACTGAGCTGACCTTTATAGCTACTGCACCTGCCTACTTTGAAGCACATTGTGTGTGCATCTCAAATCTGATTTTTATGGCAAGGCCTGAAATGTAAATTAATGGAAAACTCAATCTACCACAATGTACAGAAATTCACAATTACACCAAGGAGCAGCAGTCTACATAGTTCACAAAAGTATTCAAATTGTATACTGAATACGGTCTCTTATTTGTTGAAAATCAGGGTTAGTTGCAGGGACATTTAATTGCACAGACCACAGCAACAGGAGATGTGATTGGACAGATGGAGTAGTAATAAAATTAAGCATGAAATGTCAAATGTGCAAAAAACCAATTCAGTATTCTGAGGTTCACACGATGCCATTTACTATGTAATACACCAAAATGCATATGCCTATAACATATGCAAGTAAACTTAAAAGCTTGAAAGCTAGTGATACTGTTAGTTTGCAAAAACTCCATCCATAATAATTAAACAGGCAACTTTGCAATGGGAAGTACTGCACAGAGGACATTTCTTAAGAGTACATACAGCCCCTTTAAGATACTTACTTCTGCCGATTATTAGCCATTGTCTTCTCCCATGCAGCTTTGTTTACACCTTCTTCCATCTCATATTTCTTCTGATCCTGAATGGAAGTTTTACACATTACTTTCTTTTCTCAGATGGATGAAATAAGGAAGGAGAGGCTAAAGGATATGTCAATTTAATAAAGGAAGACTGACAAAACTGTTCAACTGATATCTTCACAGCATTTAAAGCCAGCAAGGCTTCTTTTCAGTTACTGCCATTTTATTATATTTATATATAATTTTTCTCTTTGCAAGAAATCAAAAATTATTTTCTTGCCAAGTAGCTTATTATGAACTCNTGAAGTGCTGAATGTATGTGACACAAACGTTTAGAACCCAAAGAAAATTCCCAAAAGCATAAGCCATGCACCAAAGCACACTACAATCTGCAGTTAAACTCTAATACCATATAAGACAACTGTCTCAAATAGACCCAGTTTTTAAAGCAAAGTTTTTATCCACAAACCTCTTTCAATGCTTTTATTAAATCTGGTTTTGGTCGTGGGCTCAGTGGAATGCATTTATAGCCACAACTTTTCAATGTATTCATTAAGTCTCCTGCTGCTCTTTGTTGTTCTTTGGTCATTCCATCGCTGTGATTGTGCATTAACTCATACAAATAGAGCACTAATTTAGGCCCATGCTAGAAGATGAAAAGAAGGAAAGGGGAATACAGATGTATGGTCACACTCATTTTGACAACACTGAGCAAATTTTTCCTCTTCACTTTTATTCCCTTTTCTAGTCAGACTGTGCAGACTTCTCATAATTTTATGAGGATTATCTTTTAAATTTTTTAAAAATTTTAAAAAATGAGAGCTTTAATGGTTAAAGATCAACTTTTATAAAACTAAAAAAACATGCTGAATTTTATCATCACATGATAAAATTTGCACCAGCATCTGGTGAATTTTCAAATGGCTTGCAAGAGAACTGTTTCTTCTCCCAGTACTCAGCTCCTCCAGCCTTGTTTATACATCAAGAAATATGTGCCAGAGACTTCTAATTTGCCTGCCAAGAATGCTACTCCTCATTTGATTAATCAAATTAGAGCTGACAGATAATGAAGCTAAGCAGATATAAACCATAAATGCACTCAACATGACACTCCCACACAGAAGCCACTGCTAGTACATAAGCTCTTTTCTTCCTGGTAAAACTGTTATTTATTTGAATAACGTATACGTGATCAGAAACATGTGAATGCTATAAATGAATCCAATAAATACTTTCTCTTTTTAGAAACTGAGGCATGTCATTTCATTCTTCCAGTTCCTGAACATATCAAACTGCAAACATTTCTACCTGATTTCTTCCTGTGACTCTAAGACATGCTTCCTCTCAAGCTTGAACTAAGAGAGTACAATTAGAAAAAGCTTTCTTCTGACAAACTCAAAAATCAGGGAGAACCTTTGACTTAAGAACATGAACTACACAATCCCACTTTAAGAACTAATAAAGGCTAAGTAAGAAAAGAGAGAGTACTGCTTTGGTTGAGGACTGACTGCTTCTTAAAATCTAGTTGAAATCAATTCTTACAAGCTTCAGGAAGCCTGCAGTTAATAGTTCCAAAGCAAGGATAATTTCTTCCTTAATTTGCTATTTTAGGCTACCTTAAATTTCTAGCTTCCTTTAGTAAAATCCTTCGTGTTAAAGCTAGTATCACCTTTTGCCTCTGTACTGCACAGGGGATATGTTTGATGCAGAACAGCATCAACATACCCAGACTTGCTATCTGTCCTCAGGACAGCATAGCAATTGCAGCAGTACACACAGGTGTTTAGTATGAAAATTGTCAGTCACTAAACATTGCTACAATAGCAGTGAGCAACTAGGGACATATAGGTCCAAATAACTTGTTAACTTGGTAAAATCCAAAACAATTGAATAGAAGTTTTGGAAACTTCTCTCAAGCATTCTTGAGCTTACTTGCAAAGTTGGGCTAAGACAGTCACGCAAAATCTCTTGGTGGTTTCCTTCGTGTACCATCTCCAAAGCCTGCTTCCTCTCCTGCAGCAGCCTCACAGGAGACAAGCTATGCACAAGAAGCCTCCCAAGCTGTGTGCGGAATGTGTCCTTACATAATAAGAGGATTCTGTTCCACTGCTGTTTTGGAGTGCTCATTCTGCTGGTGCCCTAAGTAATGGAGACAACTTTTTTATATTACACAGTTAGGGCTTATTCTACCAAGTTTTTCACATTACAAAATAAACACAGTTAATATGATCAAAATGCAAGACAAATTTTTATCTACCAAAATAAATGTTTTGCTTTAGTATAGTGATCATTATTACAGGTTAAAAGGCGTTCTACTAAAACAATTCAGAAAGTGAAAATTGTGATGTAGAGGATTTTAAAAACAGAGAGGGGTTTTTTTTTATCCTTTTAATCCACAGCCCTTTTACACCTTTACCAGTTTCTGAATGGATTATGTCAAAAGATTAGAAACCAGGCATTGGAAGGAGATGTATGTTCATAAAAAGAAACTTGCCATCTTTGAAAAGTACTACAAGTATGGCACAATGGAAAGATAATACAGCTATCGAACCTAATTTTTCGAGCTAGAAAGAAAATTAGGTAGAACCACTTTTACCAAGATGACCTAAGAAAGAGTAACAACACACTTCATACTATCCAAAAAATTATCACCTTGGAAAGGTTAACAAGCTAACACCTGTTAGAAGACAAGACTTTCAGCCCTTTGGAAAGAATTGATAAAAGAGAAAGCTCTGCTTCCCAACTCTAAATATATTATAAATACAAATTGTTTAGAAAGTCACCAACTGTGGAGGCACAGAAGATCTGGTTTTATAGGCTTCTGCAAACCTAAATGTTGAAGTTTAAGAGACCAAGCAAATTTGCTTAGTACAAAGAAGGTCTATTTAAGTTTTGTGTTGTTGTTCAAGCAGAATTTTGCTAAATGTAAAGGTTAAAATCAGACCAGATCGATTTATTATTTTACAACTGCAGAGTAACTAGGAAGCTGAACAGGGTTTTTAATGCCACAGGTGGATGGAGAGAAAGAAAAGAATTTATGGACAGAATACACTATGCATGAAAGTTCATGATCAAGGGACCTTATGAAATATACTTTAATGTGGAGAGCATCTAATTACTTACGATGGATACTTTGATTCCTTCTGCCAACATTTTGACCATTTCTTTAAGAAAAGGGTTTATTCTGCTAGTCAGTTCTTGCTGACTGTCAGTTTCCTCTTCAGGAACTTCCAGCTGGGATGCTGAAAGTCTGCTTTGACTTGTATTTTCTGTTATACCCAGTACATCGAGGCACTCTTCGGTAGAGGCTTAAAATTTAAGAGGTACATATTGATCAGTACCATCTCAAGCACAACAATCCTTAAATCTTTTAGTTGGCATTATATCAAACACTGCCTTTACTGATACATTTACTATACTTTTTCTCTCTTGCTATTGCAGAATTTGAACCAGCTCTCAAAAGTCATCAAGCCTTGATCACCAACGTAGCCATTTCATTTATAAAATTGCATTTTAAGAGAGCAGATGCTCCCTTTGGCAGTTAAATCTTCAGGTAAAAATTCAGGCAGTTAACACATGAATGGACTAATGTAGAAATAAAACAACTTGTTCAGTTCATTCAGATAAAAACATTACGCAGATTGCCAGTTACATAATACTGAGAGACAAATCACAGAGAATGATGCTTTATGGCTAAATCCATTAATCTTGTTCCTCTCTAACACTCCAGCTCTAAGGAAGAATTCATTTTTTATCAAAACAGAAACAAACAAAAAGAAATCCTACCTAAATAAATGAGCCTGTTAACAGCCAAAACAGTCAGCCTCTGTAACCTTTGTGCAAACTCAGACTCAGTGGCTTGGATAGGATTTTCTTGGCTCATTCTCCGCTGCATCATCATGTTGAATTCCTCACTTGCTAGTGAGCGCATTTTCACCAGCAGAGCATCTGACTGAGCAAGTGAAAACTTCCTGGAACCTTTAAGGAGAGAAGCATGAATAGAATTCTACTAAAATGTACAAAACCTCAAGCACTCAGCAACTGCTTTCATCCAAAGAGTTCACATCATTTAAGGAAACTTACATTCCAAATACAACAATATCAAAGGGAACATAAGTATCATTGGGTGTTTGTCTTTCTTATTTTTAATTTTTAAAGCTTTTTGAGAATAAACATATAAATTTCAAATAATAAACAATACCGTGAAATGAGTTAGTCTCAAGATCAGATTTATTGTATAGCTTCCATATTTTTGTGCAAAACATTCAAAAACACTACTTTTATTCCTCTTTTGACTGTATAAATTGGACAAAGGATTAAAAATCAGTGATACAACAAAATGTTGCATATTACAGAGTGGGCTTATCAGCACAAATGATGAGCCAGACATATCGAACACATTTTTTATCATACCTATTGCCACTAATAGAAGCACAGCATCTAACTTACAAGAATATTCCTCAGAATTTTCTTGAAATGAACTGGCAGGCCTTGACTGTACTTCCTTCTTTTGGAAATAACTATTTCTATTTACCTGTAGTGCCTTACCAAGTTCACTAATATAAAAACATTTTCACTACACTGAATATATACATATTACATTTCAATAGGTTGATGGAGAAGGTTCTCAAAAGCTGACCATCTCAAGAGAAACATTCCCATAGTAAACAGAGAATAATAAATGTTTGCCAGGTTTTTAAATTTTATCTTCTGTGAAGTCCTTAATGCAGCTTCATTTATAAGCATACAAAATCGACTTACAGCCACACAACTCCAAAACCTCTACAGAAGGACTGACAAGCTATTGAATACTGGGAAAGTGTTCCTGCTAAAGCTAGAACTGAATACAGGTTTTAAAAACACAACCACAGTGGAACTTCCAAGTATAAATTTGGAGTGTCAGGTATTTATTTCAGGATGGTCTCTAATGAAAAGCTGTGCAACAGAGCAATCCTCACATCATAGCTGTGTTAGTTACAAGCACTAACTTGATTTTTGCATTACCTTACCGTGAGGTTAGCTAAAAAAAGCATTATGAATTACTTCAAAAACATGTTTGCTAAGCAACTTATGAATTTAAGAGAATCTCAAAAGAAGGGAATCTCACGGAATCACCATATACACAGGAGGAGTACAAGAATGCTACACTTCTGCTACTCACCCGCGATGCCTTTGCGCTTTTGAAACATCGTTCGATGTGGTGCCGAGGGTGACGGGGCTGAACTGGCCTGCTCCTGAGCATCCTGGCTTGCTGTGGTTTTTATTAATTCAATGGCTGCTTGAAGAACTCTTAACTGCAGAACAACTGCCATATCTAGAGAGAGAGGCATACAAAGCATACATGACATGCTTCACACATCTTCAAGAATTTTTACCAGATGTTTGTAACAAGTCAAAACACAAAATGTGTCAAGAGCTATAAAACTCTAGACTCCACAGGAGTCACACAAAGTCCCCTCACTATTCCACAGATACAGACACTACAGAAATGACTTCTCATATAAAAGCCATTGAATTTGATTAGTCCGAAACAACCTACATGAAACTGTACAGAATGTTTTCATTTAAATATTCTTAAAGAACTTTTACAGTAACTTTTTTTTTAGTTTAGCAGTACACAATTCTTGACCACAAGGCAGGCTCCTAAGGAACACTACTCATTTGAGAACCACTTAGAAGAGAAAGATGCATCACCAGAAAACTCCCCCTTCTCCCTCAGCAGGAATATTAAACAAAAAACAGTGGGGAAGGGATTTACTTTTCCAGTCCCATGACCCCAAAAATTAGCAGACAACTTACTTTGCATCCTTGCATTTTTACTATTTTGAAGATGACCCAGCAGCACAATGAGGTCTTCAATAACACGAAAATATTGAGAACCTGAGGAGCTGCAGGCATGAATTGCAACTGCTACCAGCAGCTGTTGTATATCGCATGCAAGTAACTTGTAGTCATTCAAGGGAATGCTGCAAACAAAGTTGTAGTTACCAGAAACATGACAATTCTAGTAGATTGTAACTCTTAACAAGACCTATTATTATTCCCCTTGCTACTTCTGCCAACTGTACCTAATATTCTGTTGTACTTCATATAAAAATGTTAGTGCTGAAGACTAGAAAATTATAATTCAAGAGCTTTCTTTAGTGTTAACTTTGGCAGATTGAAGGCTTGCAAATTTTTGAAGAGTTCTAATGTTGAGTGCACCATAGTTTTATTGGAAAAGCAATGATATATTACCACCAGATTTTTAAGTTAAATAACAAGTCTGAAATCCTATATTTCTCAAAAAAATATCAGGATAATCTCATTTTGTAACCGTGGTGAAAAAAAGCTATATTGAGGTAAAAAGGAAACTCTTCCATTTCTTCAGGGTACCAACTAATGGAATAAAATAACAAAACCTGTCTCTCCTTTGCCCTCTATAACCTTTTTTAAAGCACAAAATCTTTATAGCTAATAAAGTCATTGAAGTTACTCAATCTCAAATATTAAATTACAGACAGTACAGGAGAGACTTTTCTTCAGTTTTGATATTGACCATAGATACAGCAGAATGCTATCATTTCTTAGGCCTTTATCTTACTGTTGAGTTTTATTAAGAAAAGCATTGAAAGTGCAGAGAAAGTGACAAAATTGCATTTTAAAATGTCATTTTGCTTGAATGTTTAAGGTATGGAAAGAACATTTTATATTCCATTGTTTGAAGTGACTACCTAAACATTAACTTTAATTTACAGATATAATTAAAGCTGAAAACCTCAAACCCGGCATTATTTTGTATGTGCTCTCTGATAATTTTAGAAAGCAGAAAAAATACAATACAGTAATTTCTTGCTAGCTTTAAAGCTGTGCCTAGAATATTTGATAGCAACAGAAACAATACTCACTTTGTTTCCAGTCCGTTGAGAGCAGCCAGCGTATTACACAACACATAGAGCAAACCATTATCAAGCAGTAGGTCTGCAACTTTTGAACAGGAATTTATGATTTGCAGGAGGAGACAGAAGCAGTTATGCAGCAGAACATTATCATAGAGAGAATTCTCTATTAGACCCAGAACAGGAATGACACACCACTTTCGAAAGAGTCCAACATTCTTGACATCTTCCAGATCAAACCTGTTACCAGAAATATGAGTGAGTGGCATCCTGAAGAACAACCTGATAACAAAAATAGTACATGCAACTGGAATACTGGTTATATATCACATGCTGGTGTCTTGGCAAAGATGTCCATGGCGATTTCCTACATTTCATCGTAGTAACAAAACCTATCTACTAAAAAATCCAGTAAGAGAAAAATAAACTTTTCATAGAGCCACAAAAAAAATTAAGTGCCTAAAAATTAAATCTGATGCTTCAGCTATCTACCAACTATCGACAATATAGATTCATGTCAATAGAGGGGTTTTTCATCAGTGTAGAAAAAGGATGTGTCACCTTTCCAATGGTCACTATTATAACTAACACACACTATCAAGAAAACAGATACAGCTTGCCATCAGTAAAACAATATACTGACTGGCAGCAGGTTTGATATCCTATATCCTATGTTACCACTGAAGTTTAATTAACTTTGGCACCTGGCTTATTGTGATTGTAGAATTCAAAGCAGTGCTTCAGACCTTGTTTTACTTGTGCACTAAGAAACTGCATTATTATTATAAGGTTATCAGCCCATCATATGACTATTATACACAATCATAAAAATTTGAGACATTGGGATTACCTTTCCAGCCCCTTAATAAATCCTGAAGAAGTAACAGCTCTCTGCTTTGGGGCAAATTAAGCAGCCATGACTAAACATTGCAGTTAAACAGAAATAGTTTTTGAGTGGTGAAGATCAGGTCAAGAGGCAGAGGTATTTGGCTACAAATCCTGCAGAGGCAGCAATTGAGAAGGAACTTCTTGCAAGATTTTTGCACTGATTATATTTACACACGTGATTTCTGCACAAGCATTAAATAGTCGGACTAATTCTAAAAATTACTATTGACTTATATTGATGCCTTAGGTTTTAACTTTTATATTTTTCAAATCCTGTACTGCTAGTGTAGCTCTGAAGTTTTCTGTAGCTTGTTAAGTGCTGTTCTCTATGCTAAGATAGACATAACAAAGCTGCTCCAGCTTGCTCTCCAAGAACACCCAGAAGAACTGTGAACGATCATCTTGGGAAGAAGAGGGCAAGCTTGGGGAAATTCCATCATTGGCTGGGTTCTGGTTGGTGAATTTATGTTGATATAAAAGTGTGAAGCACTCATAACCTGTCATCCATTTTGGGATCAACTGAGGGAAGACCCTCTGGAGCCCAAAGTGTGTGCCTGAAGGCCTTTCAAATAAATACCACCTTTTTTTTCCTTTATTCCTGTCTAGTCTCTGTTTCTAAGTAGCCAGTTTAAGGCATCAATATAGCTGTCTGCTTAAAGGTAATCTCCTTTCCTGTCAATATGAGGTGGCTCTTTGGTTCATGAAAATGGTGTATCTCTGGGATTTTCCCTAAAAGAGACAGCCATTTAAATTTGGAGCCAAGACAAGGAAGCAGCTGTGGCACTGAGATTTTTCCTTAATCACCTACCAAAATCCAAGAGCAGAAGTCTAGTGACCACTACTTGAAACATTAAAGGATAGAAATCAGTTTCATATAGGATCAGAGTTAAACTGATTACACAACACTTGAGTGCGAAGGCCTCTGAGGCACTTAAAGTCTGAGTGTTTACAAGATCCCAGCTGACAGCCTCCATCAGATGAAGCTGCTTACAAACAGTTTAAGGGCCACACAACAGCCCTAAGGCTTTTAATACATTCCAGTGTTAAGCAAGCAAAACATATCAAAATAGTTTTGAAGGAACTTTTTTTATGGTTGTTGACCAGCAAAGCGCACTGCTCACATATTGTTACAGGACATAAAAGCACAGCACCACTTACTCTTCATCCAAGCCAACGGAGCGGCCAAAAAGCATTTCCAAAAAGCATTCTACAACTTCCTGAGTCCCCTGATGAAGATACAGCTGGTTGGCTAGCAAAGAGAAGCCACGATTCTTTAAGAATTTCTCCTTCTGCTCCCTCCTTGCTCTGTTGAAATATGCATCCAACAACTAAAAATAAATGCATAATTATGGTGTAAGAGTTAAACATTTAAAATAACTGCCCTAAAAGTTAAATTATTGTCTGTGATTGAAATAAAATTTTTTAGAATTCAAGATTGCAAACATCAATTACACTATTGCAGCTGCAATCTACACTGTCCTTGTTACAATCAACATCTGATAATGTATTTTTGATCTAAAGATTCTTATGTTTTTTCATTTGGGGCAGATGAAATCAGCCAACAGTTAGCAAATGCATACATAAACACTAAAACTTCTTCTGTTTGTTCAATCTTGCACTTCAGTGTGCATGCAAATATATGCATGACTTTTGTTCTTACTCTTTTTCAAATTAAAATAGAAATCTACTCCAAGTTTTTCATCTACATTAAGGAACACTGTCCTTAATACTACAAAAATCTCTGAAAACATTTTGAAGCCTCAATTCCATCTTCAGTCCACAAACGTGTGGATGACTCCTCAGAATAACTCAAAATCAACTCTGTTAGAAGCCAAACGAAGGTGCAAGCACTTTTTTTACCTACTGCATTGTGTTTTGTGCCATTGACCTTCTACATTGTTGCTTCCATTTACATTGGTAATGCCATCATAAGCTCTTAAGGCCTTTGGCTTACATTATAGACTATGTTTATCTATTCAAAGAATCTGTGTTTCTGTTGCTTCGTGGTTTGTTTGGTTCTTTTTTTTAATCCATGGGGTGGAAACTTATCTTAAAACTCAGAAATAAATGTAGAAAATTGAAGAAAGCTTAACAAAAATATTAAAAACCCATCACATTTCCAACATGTTAACAACCATGCCAGTTCACCTCTTTTTAGCAGAAAACATTTTATATAGGCCTACTTTAATGACTCCTTGTTGTATGAGAGGAGATGGGTGGTTCACCAGAACTATAAGATAATCAGGTTGGATAAGTTTGTCCATCACATCTTCTAGCATGATATCTGGTAGGATTAGGAGAACTCCACGCAAGAGATCATATAATCCACAACAGATAAGCACAAGATAGTCTTCTGCACATCTGAAAACAGAGGAAAATGTTTTACCACTGTTTATTGCCTATAGCAAGAAAAATTAAATGTAAAATTGCAATTCTTGAAGGACAGGAAGATGGTTAGAAATTTGGAAGACATCACTTCTCCACTACTCCTACTACCAATCTTCATTAACACTTATTTTTAGATGGCAGAGAGTAAAAAGGATAATCTGACCAGAATTACTTTTTCTGTGAGCAGTTCCCACTTTTACCATGCATAGCAAAAACTCTGACTCTTAAAATTTTTCATGTAAATACAGCAAAAATGGAAACAACATATACTAAAAGCTTTATAAGTTTGTGTATGTCAGCCATTGGAAACATTCCCTTAGTTTTTAGGCTTATCAAATTTTTATAGAAGAGTAGTCAAGAGGAAGAATAGTGAAATTAAAGCCCATGTTAATTTATTATTTTATGTGCTTACCTGTCATCAGAGCTGTCAGATGGTTTTGGGGTATTCTCATTAGCTGAAGAAAAAGCAAGACTGTCCCAGTCTTCAGGAAGCACATTCTTCTGGTCAGCAAAGCTTGGCCAGCGAGCAATGGCTGATGATGCTCCAAGAACAGAGAATGCTAAGCCCAACCCTGCAAAATTACTCTGACCCTTCTGAAACGAAGGCAGTCCTTTCAGATTGTCTGGACGACGTAGCAATGCCTCAGCTGCACCACCACCACCAGCTTCATTACCTTTCAGGTCTGCATCAGCTTCTTTACTCTCTAATGCATTTTCAGATAATTCTACTTCTTTTGCAATATCCTCAAACGTTTCAGCAGATGTTAGCTCTGAGTCACAAACTGTTTTTGCAGACTCACAGCTGCTAAGGAAGAGCTCTTCCTGTACTCTCCTTACGGTTTCAGAACTTTCTACAAAACCAATCCTACCCTGAAGATCAGTGTAGTCACGCTCACCAGTGATCTGTAGGTCATCAGCACTGCTTGCCATTCTTTCAGTTAGTCTTTTCCGATGAACTTGGGGTGAGGAAGTAGGTGATGCTGGTAAGCTTTTAGAAAGCCTTCTAGGTGCTTGAGAGCTTATCTTCTGCTGTACACTAGCCTTGGAAGTGCTCCCTAGAGAAATAAGGATATGTTCAGCATTCCTTTCACACTAAAACTCAGCTTTTCTCTCAAAGTTATGCTCTTCATCCATTTAAATTGTGGTGGACCCAAGTTAATTTTACATGCAAAACTGATTCAATGCCTAACATAGCTCAGATTTGGTTAATTGAAGTAGAGACAGTAAACTACTATGCAGTCATATATTTAGCAAGTTAAAAATGTGAAAGAAACAAAATGCAATGTAATTTTTGCCAATATACTGGAGTTTCTAGATTCAACTTATGATCCTTTCACTTAACCCTCAGCAGGAACTTCTATAGAATCACTGAGGGTGGAGGGCACAGCTGGAGGTGTCTACCCCAGACTCCTTGCTCAAAGCAGGGTCAAATAAAGCGGGTTGTTCTATTTGGAGCTTTGTGTAAGAGGTCCAATCTGCAGTGTTTCAGTGAACATCAAAGTACTACTCACCAACCCTTTTGCACTAAGGTTTTACACATACTTCAAATTTAGGACAAATAACTGCAAGTCTTATTTAACACTGCTTGCTTTTACCTGCACCTTTTGACCTGAAACAGCCAAACTTTCAGAGCATGTTACAAGTCTTTAACAAAATACAGTTTTAAGAGGGGAAGTAGTCTGTATACAGCAATTCCCTGTTAGTCTAGGAAAAGGAGTTTTTTCATTCACAAGTATTTTGAAGACCATGCAACAGTTAGTACTAATGCAATGATGATGCATCAGGAATGTATTTTTTTATGAATGAGAGATATATGAAAGAAATGCATGAATATACATACACACATACACATGCCCACACAGCCTGACCAAGCTGGCCTTCACAAACAGGGGAGATGTACACAGCTACAACAGTCTTACAATCAAGCTTTCACCCCCTTTAGCAGGTAGTACAACAAACTGCAAATCCACGTGCAGGTAGCAGGCTTTTTAATGCACACACAAGTTCAGATCTTTTATGGAATCATATAATGTTAAGGGGATGGAATGGACCTCAAAAATCTTCTAGTCCCAGCCCTTCCTGCCACGGGCAGGGATCCCTGCCACTAGACCAGGTTGCTCAGTGCCTCATCCAACCTGGCCTTGAACACTGTCAGGGTTGGGGCATCCACAACCTCCCTGGACAACCTGTTCCAGTGTCTTGCCACCCTCAAAGTGAAAAATTTCTTCCTAATAGCTAATCTAAACTTTCCCTCCTAATTTGCACTCATTACTCTTTGCCCTATCACTGATTAAATGAAAGATTATATAAATGATACATTTATTTATATCAATTTTGAAATTCAAATTAAGAAGCACAAACACTCAAACATCTATTTTCACAAAAAAAAATAAGTTGAGGATTCCTCTGGTACATATGAATAATCTCTATTCAACAACAACAATTTGGTAATACTGATATTTAGAAGAATGAGATTTCATACATTTTCCATATGGGAAAAGGACTGATTCCATACACAATTTAATACTGTGATATGCTCTGAGATATGCTCTTTATACTACCACTTTACTAAAAAAGACTAAAAAAACTTGAATAAACATGTCTTTAAGTAGTGCTTAAAGACACAATTTCCTTTTCCTAAACAAAGCAGCAACAAGATATCAATTGTAAAGGCATTACATTGTGATACACAGAATATAGCCAGTCACACATGCACTGAAATATATGGATGGATGTGAAGGATTATGCACAAATAAAGTATCAGCTTAATGCTTTCTACCCAGATAAGATAGCTGCTTATGGCTCACTGCTTCAACTGCTGCCTGGTCAAGGAGCTCTCATATGTCTCTAGCAGATCTGTTTAACACATTATATGAGTCTGCTTATCTGGTTCACTTCACTGCCTGAGACATCAATGTGGCAATTTGTTTCAACTTAAGAGTGAAGAGCAGTTTAGGTAGCATGTTCTGTTCCATCCTTCTTACTCTGCTGTTCAGGCATCAAGCTCCAAGGGACAGGGGGAGATTTATAAGAAATATCTGTGTGAAAGTAATGCTTTGAGGCACTCTGGTCATTTGCCAAAAGAGTGTGTCTTAACATCCTTGTTTTTCCAGTATTGTTTTACCTTCCAGTGGTAAAGCTGTAAACCCAGTTGGAGATGTAATCACAAATGAAGCATTGTCTACTGACTTCCCACCACTGCTGGAATTTCTCAGGTACCTAAGTGATTCAACTTTCTCCTGGAAAATTTTGCCATCTAGAAAGAAAAGGTAAGAGGGAAAGTTAGATAAAAGCTTTTTATGTTTGCATTGCTGATAAATTAGACTCATAGTAGTCAGGTTACATTTTGAGCTGATCACTGGAGGCTAATGAGAAGTGCTCAAGTCCAAACAACTGAGAAAAAGCACTTTTTGGTTTAGTGATATGACTTCAAAATTTACTTAAGAACAATGAAATTATTATGATGTACTAAAGCAATTCCATTTAAAGATGGTCCTTGCAGACATACAAGTAGTGACAACTGACTTTTTGTCATGTCAAAAATAGCTGACTGTTCTTAAACAGCCAAAAAAGGCCTCAAGTATCAAAACATGCATTCTCCTCTTACTCAGAATTTTACAACAGTTAGTATTAGAGGACAGATACAGACACACAAAGCTGTGCTGCCTTTCAAACTGATCACTAAAACTGGAGGCACACAGGTATTTGCAAAAGGAGAAAATATTTCAAACTTGGATGATGCTTTCCATGTTTACATAAATTATAGCTTAGGTTGTACAATGCTAATATTAAAGCATGAACTATACATTGTTTCACATTTTTAAGAAGAGCAAGAAATATTTTTTAAAGCTCACATCATTTTGCCAACATGATCATCCAGTACAGATATATTAAAGCAGCTGTTGTTCTAGGTCTGCACCCCCTCAGACCCCACAAGCACTGCCAGCAGTTTGTATGCAATGAACTGATGGAGCCTGACAATGACATCTTCCAGCACAACTAATCAATTACAAAAATGCTACTTGGGCTGATTACTTTTCTAGGAATTCAGTAACAGGAAACTAGAAAGCACAGAAAGGACCAAATACACATTTATGAAGGAGTTTCATTTATAGATAAGCTAGATGTGTTTTCTAAATTTTCCCACAGACAAATGTGTCCAGAAAGGCAGCTACAATTAAGCATTCCATTTAGCAAGAAAGCAAAAGAAAGTTAAAGGCATAACCACCAGAGAAATTACCTATGGCTGTAGACAAAAGGAAGCTCTCAAAGCAAACTAAGCAAACAAAGTCTAACTGAAACTACTTTTAGTTTTCTGACACAGGTTAATAGTATTAAGTCCCAACACTTCAATAATTTCTAATATATAGTCATTAGAATACAGCAAAGATTTTTTTTTAGATATTAGTTTATGACCAGTTTTTTATCTTATTGTTAATTTCTAGCTAAATGAAGCATATTTACCTATGTGCAGAGAAAAGTAGAAGTTGGTAGGGTTGTGACAAACATATGTATTAGTGGGAGGGTGAACTGCTAAGAGGAAATTGAAGACCAGTGTCAGCAATTCCAGGTCTGGAGGAGAACCAAGTACTTCTTCAATTATTTTCACAAATGACATGCAAACCTCCCGAGGCAGGGATGCAAGGTGTCCCTCTTTATGCTCCTAGAAAGAAAGAGTAGTACAACTGTAAGCTACTTGCAATTTTAATTTGAAAAACTGTCTTTTTTGTTTCAATTGTCATGCTGTAGTAGAACAGACAAGAAAAGAAGCTCAGCTAATAAAGCTGTATTCTTAATTTTGAGAGGAGTTACTGTACACTTCCTGAATGTTATCTAAGTCCATCATGCACCAAATATTGCACATGTTATGCAAGTTGATTTTGTTATGCAAGAAAAATCAACATCTGCATACTATACTGCTCTGTCAAGAAATGCTGGAACTTTAGGACATGAATCACTATTGAAAATATAGTTTATTGTCATTGGATTACATATTTGTAGAGCAAGTTGCCAATACCAGTAATTCAAACATATTAATAACTTTCTGAACAGTACCACACTGAGTCTTCTGTATTTCCATATAGCCCTTTTTATAAAAATACACATTTGAGATTCATCCATAATTATATTTATAACTTCAGCTTGATCAAGCATTCTATATAGTTTGACAATGCCTAGCTGAAAAAATCTATTAAAAGCATATAGATTTTAGAACAAAACTTCAAGAAACTTTTGGAAAGCCTCACTGAAAGGAGAGCATGGTGATTATCTTGTTTCTTTCCAACTTTTCTATATTTATCCCTTTTTTTGATACCCAAGCACCTTAACTGAGACTGCTGTAGGAAAAGATTAAATTAAGTCAATTTAATTAAGTTTTTCCAAAGAGAATGGCTTACATAGTTTTACTTTCATTCCATCACAAAATTGCCAAGTAATTGTTAATCAATTTGAGTAGTTTTTTTAATAAAGAAATTAATTTTTTTTCCCAATGTGCAAAAAAGACAGAAGTACTATGAAACATTCTGTATCTAGGCATTTGCACTAATATACAATTTCAAAAGTTAACTATACCACTAACAAGTTCCAAAAGTAGTGAACACCACATAAAAATGAAGAAACGAAAAATTTACAGATATTAAAATGATGAAAATATTTTTTTTAAAATCACTAAAAGAGAAAAAACCCAATAAATACATTTCATGTGCTGAAGTGAGAAACTCAGAATAAAATGGAATGTAAGATAGAAAATAAGAGTATAGAAAAAAGGATACATATTTTCACAAATGGATATATGTACTATAAGGAAACCATTTCAAAATCATGTTCTTAAGAAATGTTCATGAAAGGAATGAAGCATTTCCCTAGAGTTCTTTCTGGCATAGCTATTTCCATGCCAGAGAAGAAGCTAGTACTGTACCAAAATTTGGAGATGAGTGCTCAGACCGAGCACTACAGTGGGGCTGCCCCATTTAGCTCTGATGAGATACAGACAGCTTCACTATCTGTACAGTATCTGGTTTTCAGTAACAAAGACAAGAACCAGCAAGAGTCATCTCAGGTGTTTCTATATAGAAAGGGACAGTTCCTTTCAGCTCCTGCTGGTGTATGGCTGTGAAGGTAACCTAGTGCCTAGGTTTCCAAATCACACCAGATGGTTCCAAGCTCTTGCCCCTTCTGTCCAGCAGAAAATAGAGCACCCAGTGGGGAACTGTACCAGTTTACAGCAACAACACCTGTTGAAGATGGAAGTAGTCTGGAAGCACAGAGGACAGTCTACTCAACTTTTGCTACAGAATTTAGTCCCTTCCACCCCACCCTCCCCAAATCAAACTGAGTATTTTCCAAGCACAATGTAGGATTTCAGAGTGGAAGTACCTGCAGAACCTGACAAGTTAACAGGAAGTGGTGTACCACTTGAGCTTTCAATAGCTGTTTAATGTTAAACATCTGTTGGTGATGGTTAGCTCTGATAAGGATTTCTAGAGCTGCTAAAAGGGTTTCCCAAACACCTTGCTGAAAAACAAAAAATAGGAACATAGCTTCAAAAATACATTTGTGAGTCTACACACCAAGAAAAAAAAAACAACATAAAACATCAAACACAACAAAAGCCAAATTAGTTTTACACCTAAGGTGATGACTAAATGAATGCAAGTGGTCAGGTCAAAACAGGTTAGAAACTAATCAGAAAAGTCATGCTCGTACAAAATTAAACATGTTTTAATGATTAAGCTACAAAAAAAATACTACTTGTCTAAAATAAGTTTTGTACATTCTTAGCTATATTAACCCTGAATAGTTATTTTCAACAGTTTAACTGCAAAAGAAAACAGGTCTCCCTTAGATTCTCCATAAAAAAATTTATCAATTTAATTAAGAAATTATATGCATACATCACATTTACAGGTGTAATACACAAAGGATACCTCCATCACTGATAATGGGAGATTGATATTACAAACAGCTACTCAAAGAAAAACAAGGAACATGAATTTTAGAAAATTGTAGTAATTAACTAACCACTACTACTCCTTCAGTTACTAACATGTTTCTGGAGAAATTAGTTTCATACCTGAGAATACTGTATTTTTTTAAAAAATACATACTTTTAGACCTGAAGTATTTCCAAAATTAAAGTATTTACCTTTGCTTTAGACCATATCTTCCAGTCAAGAAGCAGCTTTTCTAACAACTGGACATCTTGAATAACTGCAGTAGAATCTGGGTCAAGATGGAATTGCCCATTTTCATTTATATAGAGAATCTCATCACTGCAGCATCCTTCAAGGAGAGTCTTAAGGAGGGGTGATTTTTTTTAGTATTAAAACACAAAGCAATATATTCGTTCTATACAATTTATAAAAAATAAAAATCTTTAAAGATACAGCACACTCTTGAAAGGAAAGACATATCTGCCTGGTCAACACCAAACTTGCTTCAAATCACTGTTCTGCCTTTGTAAAAGCACCTTCAAATGTACAACTAAAATCACAGAGAAGTTTCTACATTTGTCCTAATATTGAACAAAATACCAGGTTTAAAAGAGGACTTTACCTTCAGCATGCGAAATCCAACAATGCATTTTGGTTTGATCAATACCCGACGAATCATAGAATAACCATTGCAGTTGTCCATCTCCTGTATTCTCTGTTGATTATATTTTGTTAAAGATAGTATAAGTTGTAGTGCTAAAGCTTGAGTGTCTTCACAGCTGCTGATCTCTACTACCTGAGAAAAGGCAAATTTAGTAAGACAGTTTAAGTGAGAAACATCTACAAAAAAGCTTTGTTGCACTCCTAAATAACTACTTCTGGATTAAATCTCTTTTGTCTACAAGTGTACATTCAGATATTATACTTGAAGTGATAATTTCTACTGTGCTAAATTATGATCTGCTATGGAAATACAAGTCCCATTACAAGAATCCCTTTCTAAGAAAAAAATCTGTTCTAAATAAACTTTAAGCAGAAGGTACTTTCTATACTACAAAGTCACAAGGTCATGAAATACATGAGCCACTAATAAGAATAAACCATTTGCCCTGAAAAAAGTATTTTTCTTAAGAGTTTAAGCAAAGCTATAAAAAAATTCCTGAAGTTCTAGACTAATTCTAACGGTAAACATCAAACATTAAAGTTTTATTTTATCCATAAAGAGACAACTATTTGATAGATGAAGACCATGGACCCTTTTCCCCCTCTTTGCTTTCTACAATTCTTGAATCCCAAGAGCAACTAGTATTTTTACCAAAAATGTACAAGATGAAATCTCATACATTAATGGAATTTCAGTTCCTACAGGTACTCTTGACACATACCTGTTAATTCTGCTGCACTTACACATTTATACACCTATATTATAAGACCTGTGTCATCTCACAGTTGGTCTATTTGCTTGCCTTACTGATGAAGACTGCATCAGTATCTACAGCAGATACTTGGCATAAATTTACATAATACAATAACGTGGATTAGGATTTTCGCCTCAGATTTCACTGTCAGTGGTAAAACTACAACAGGCAGTGTTTTTATAACCATAATCTAAGGTGCATTTGTTGCTACTCTTGCCATACCTTTCAGAACAATACTAGAGGCACGCAAATCAGGCAAGTCTTAGGCCTACATAAGTATTTTGTATTTACTGTAGTACTTCAGAGACTGCTAGCACAAATATTAGCCTCTCCATTTAAAAGCCACAGTTAAGCAGTAACTAAGTTACAACCTTCCTGTTTTTCAAATTACAATTTTTCTTAGGATAAGCCTTTGAACACTGCTGAACAGTTATCACCAAAAAGCTCTCACTATTCATTAGACAAAAATAAAGCTTTGCACACCATGTAGTTTCATATTTATTCATACTTGCATTGTGAGTATCCTGTGGTTAAAGATATGCAATGAATTTAGGTGCCTCAAAAATATAATCAGAGACCAGAAATATAATCAGTTCTACAACACCAGTAAAAACAATCTCTTTTGATATTTAAAAGACTCATTTTTTAATCAGAATGTAACACTCCATCTTACATACTGGCAATATTATCAAAACCATAATGCAATAGAATTATAATTACATTTCCAGTTTAAGACAACCTGCATGATGCAGTCTTATGCCAAAGGTATTTTCAACAAGTTTTCTTTAACAGAAAAGCATCACATGGAGACTAGAGCAAGGCAGCCAGAACAATGATTTTCTACCCAAGATACAAGGAAAATTTTATATGTGAGAACAGACACACACACCCCCCTCTCTCCAGCCCCCTTACCCTAGCAAAGAGGAAAACAAATGCACCAGTTCCTCCAATTTCATGCAATATACTCTGAAGAGTTTTATATGCAACTGGCTGAAGTGCTTTTAGGTGATGTGAGTCCAATACATTGCTCTGAACTTCTTTCAAACTGAAAGGTCTCTGAGAAGATAGAGTTTTCACTTGGCCTTTCAGTCTAATGACAGGCTCGTATATGGTGTACTGACCAGGGCAGCTTGTGGTGTAAACAACAGCAAGACTCTCCTGAAAAAAAATAATTGAAATTGTTTTCTAGAAATTTAATACAAAAATACCCACACACCAAGGATGCAAAAAAGCCAAACAAAAGTCACCTAACAGCAAGCAGTAACAACTTTGGCAGTTCATATCTACTTTACCATTAACATGCACTGAGGTTGCATGTGGATGCATGTATTTTAAAATGCAAAAGGATTCCCAAATCTTAGCAATCTCATGCAATAACTAAAGCACAGAAAATTAAGAAAACACTAAGAAATTTCACCAAGGATCCCCCTCTCACTACCTGAAGAATTACACAACTTTTTTTGCATAAAAAACAAAGCTACTGATAAATTTAAAATAAAATAAGCATATAGAAGCAATGAGTAATTAGTTACTTTTCTAAAGGGACAAGTCCAAAATACAGATGTTTATTAATAACTTCATCAGTTTTTTTGTTTTAATTCTAGTCTTTATTCAGCTTTGCCATAAGAGAAACTCAACATAGGTTTCATTAAAAAATAGACTTAAACCAAAGCTCCTATGGAAAGTAACTAACTAATTATCACAGAAATGTAAAATGGTCTTATTTGGATGGTTATTTAAAATAGAGAAATAATTTCATTTAAGAAGCTTGCATTATATGCAAAAGTGCAAAGACTAATTTATCACTTGAGAACATGGTTCTTCTCTCTGCCTATTTGGTGTTCTGTATGGCAAAATAAGCTTTTAAGTTGCATAATTGATTTGTTAAGCTCTTATCCTATTCACTCCTTCTTAACCTATTCAAAATTTATTACCATTGTTCACAAGGATCACATCCAGAGAGAATGATCCTTTGCCTACAGCTACAAAATGAAATCAGAAAAATCCCTCTAGTGGAAACAATTCATACAGCAGGAATCACTAGTGTATGAATTCCCAGAACGTAACAGGCTTCAGATAAGCAAGTTTTATTTTATTCTTCTTCTAGTATAAGTATATTTACACCTGAATCTGGCAGGGCTGTTTCAGTCAGGAAAGCTGAGAAAAGCAGTATCTGCCAGCTGGAAAATGATTTTTCAGTCAAACTTGATGTAAACTTAGTCCCTTCAAAACCTTCAAGGAATTGGGATGAATTCTTTTGCTTCCTTAAAGCCAGATAAATCCTAATTTCTCCTCTCCTCTCAGTTTTAATCTTAAAAGTTTAATTTAGCAGTCCTTGTCTACCTTTACACTAATGGAGGGAAGAGCTATGCATCCATCCCAGAGCTTTTGGAGGTCCCTGTTTATCCACTATGATTTAATGTGCAGTATCATTTACAGATGCTAGAACATCTAGGAAGTTTCAGAACCAAATGTAAAGCAAAATGAAATGGTCACCCTGCGTGGAGTTCAGCTCCCATTAAAATAAGAAAGAAGAGCTCTGCAGGGATTTTAATGAGAAGATTTGATCCTCTCTGCTTTGATCAAATGAAGCACTTTGGGAGACAGCAGGAAACATGTTCCAAACTTTCTTAATCAGTTCTAAAAAATTAAGGACCATTTTTAAATAGAAACTTACAATTAAAGGCCCAACATCCACTTCCTTTTTTGTCATGAAGAGCTCTTTAATTTGTTCACTCTGTAGAATCTCTTTACTTATGTATTTAGAGAAGTCAGTCAAGGTTTTGCCATATTTACAAGGCATTATAGATGTGAAGTCTGGGCCACATGTGTATAAATAAAATGCTTCTTCTGGTCCAATATTTGCACCTAAAATCCAGAAAATAATCTGTTAACTCTTGACTGTACAATAAGGCAAAATTCATATATTAGCTAGTAGGATAAGAGACTTTACAAGGAATATCACCAACTGGATTTTGTAGGCTCTGATGATTAAACGATCAATGCAGCCTAATGCTTGCTATTAACTACAGTAGATCAGTGACTTCTGACACATCATAGGCCAGATCAATTCAGTGGCAAAGGCAACTGAAACCAAGTCAGGAAAATGACCTGCATGAACTGAAGATCAACATCTATGAATAATTTCACTTTTTAAAATTGAAACGTTATGGATCCAAGCCTCCTTAAAGCTTTCAAAGCATAGAAAGATTACAAACAGCAACAACGTGCTACATTGTCTTGGAGACTTGGGCAGCGACTGAGAAGGATGCAACAACAACAGATTACTACAACTGACAGAAGGAAAAAAAATCCCATATGAAGTAGAAGGCCAAATGAACCTTCCTCCCCTTTCTGGACAGCACATCTTGGGTCATCTGTGACCTGAGAACACGAACTCAAAAGAAGCATCCAGAAGGATGCAGGTCTGTTGTGTGGGTGCACGACAACTGTAGAGCAGCAAATGCAAGGCTCTCAGGATACATCAGTTATGCAGGCAGTAGGCACATGGCAACCAGACCATGTAGATTGTACAGGTTACATTTAAGACAAGTACCTTGCCTATGCCCACACAAATACACAGCTACACGCACAGGACCCACGTGCACCACACACCCTGGGCAAACTGATCTCGCTTGTCGAGTAGTCCAGACTGGGACACAGCACCTGAAATGGCATGTGACAAAGCAGCAGGGTTCCAGCCTTCTGCACTAAGAAAACACCCAGAAGTACTAGATAAGACTTCCCAAGGAAGGAGGAGAATTATACATCTAAGAACTCTCCAAAGCGACACAACAAGCTCCAGAAATAAGCATGCTTAACTCAGAGCATTCAGTGGTTCAGATTTTGTTAACTTTTTAATATGCTTCAATATTTGAAGCTAGTAGGTTAGCAGCAGGTAACTGAAATCAATTTTCCAGGTAAGAGACTGAGTGCTTTAAGAGAAAAAAAATAGAGCAAATATCACTGTCTCCTATCCCAAGGTATTTTTTTAAACAATTCTTTAAAAATTGCCAATTATGGTACTAAACAGAAAGCAAGAGAATATGGCAGAAGGACACATAAGGAAGTATCCAATACCGAAGCATTTGCCTACATTCTCCCTGATATATTATACTAAATATATTTAGCATAAATATATATTATGCTAAAGTGTGTATTGTTGTTTTTACTGTAAAAAACTTGGCATGTTAAAATAGATATTAAAATAAGGCTTTGATTTTGGAGGGGAAAGAGGAAATGAACACTCATTAAAGAAAAAAGCATAGAAAAGTACCATTAAATAGAAGCAGATTTCCAAGATCCCATCTACCAGACAATCGAAGCAAATCTTCTTGGGATGATGTACAATGGCCAATCATGCAAAATGTTTTGTTACTGTCAGATGATAAGCTTGTTTTCCTTGGTAGTGCGAAATCTAAATTAATCTCACATTGCCTAAAATACATATAAACAAACAAGTTCAAATATTAAGAACTGATCAAAATTGCTATTTAAGATATTCATCTTTGGTTTAAAATTCGTTTTAATCCTCAGCAGATGAGAAGCCATGCTGTCATCAACGTTAAATTACTGAAGTCCCCTCCAACTTCCAGGCACCTTAAAACTCAGTAACATAATGATATATGTATTCAAATACTGCACAGAACAGATAAATAGAGTCCCAGCTAGGGTTGCCATGAAATCAAGTTTTCCTAGCTCTGAAATACCTTCCTTCTTTCTTCTGACCTCAGAGAGGAAATGGTATGAACACTATACATGCTTTTAAAATACCACAGTTTTTCAAGCATTTCTTCTATTCCGAACATGTCAAAGTCCTTCGAGTATGTTAAAGCACATCATGAAAACCATGGTTCACATATGCTGGAAAACACCATGTTGAGGATTTGGTTGCACCAGGAAACATTGTCAGAACTGGTGTGCTGCACAGCCACAGGCAATAAGCCTGATGCTTTCAGAAAGCATTCAATTAACTTTATGTGCCTCTACATAAACAGACTGATTGGACTGTAAAGGTCATTCAAAGCTTCCTGAAAGAGCCTAACTATTAGCAAACTAGCAACTAAATCTATATATAGAGAGGCCTCAACAACTACACATGGGGAGAACATTGTATTTTTAGCTCCCCCCTACATCTCCATATTTGGACTTTATTGCATACCAGCATGAACAGACTTAACATAGCCCTCACAGTTTGGACTTTAGGAAGAAAGGGTAAAAACTATGTCTTGGTTTGAAAGACTTCCAAACCAGGACAAACTGATACTTAGTAAATACCTATTTCTCTAATCAGCAAATAATTCATGCAGGTACAGTCAACCTGGTATCATGTACCTCACTTAGGAGCATGGACCTTAACTTTGCAGTGGAAGTAGTGCTTCACGCTGTCACTTCTTGTCTGAAATATTTTTTAACTTCCCTATTCATTTCTCTCAGTGAATAAAAGTGACTGCCTTTTCTCTGACTCCTCTTAATTCCTACTTTCAACAATATTGCCAGTACCTGATCTACACCTCCTTAATTTGGATTCAACCAGATACATTATGCCTACTGCTAGCTTCATGCCATAGCTTATTTTGGATTTTACTCAAAATCTTGTAGTACTTGCCTCTTTCACTTATTTGTGATGAAGAAAACATTGATGTCTGCACTGGTCCATGGTATAAATTGACAAATCTCAAAGTAATCCATGAATATTCTGGATATCTCTAAATAATTCCTATCAGTGTAACACACCCCCTCCCCTATACTCCTAGAAGACTACTCCGACCATAACTGTAGCTTGCACTACAACATTGCAGATGTTTTTCTACCAGAAAAATCTTTTAAAGAATATAAATATCTAGGTACAACGAATGTGCTCTTTACCTCTGACCAGAAATCCACAGCAACAGCTTTCCATGGAAATTTTTCTTGCCTTCTGGCTTCTGCAGATATTTTAATGCCAAATGCTGCCACTTGCCCACAAGGAAAACATTCTCTGGAGATTCAGCCTGTGCCAGCAGACCAGCTTTCATCTCATCATTTGGATCCATGCACATACTTTGAAAACAACAGAAAAGGAAAAATGAGGGTGTGTGTTTCCATATTTGCATTTTAAGCCCCAAATCTGCAAATTTTGGCCTCAGTTAATTTAAGATTGCATTCCCTAACTTTGACAGGTAATTTTTTTGAGCACAGTTCTATTTTTAGAGTGTTCAACATAACCAAGGGAAATCATCACAACACTTCAACTTAGTTATTTAACTTGTCTGCTTACATTTAAGAAAAAAAACCCCTCTGTTTTAGAGAAGTTAAATTCAATTTATTGAAAAAATGTAGGTGCTTTGAACACTGAAATAAAGTGTTCTAAAATTGTGGTTTTAGACACACTTCAAGGATACTTAAGGATTACTTATGAGAACTAAATTAGGGCTAAAATGTGCTCAGAAGATTAAAACCAAGACTGTCCCAGTAAGCATTACATAACCGCAATTTCCACAGCTGTGGTGTGAAAATCTACAGCTGCAAAAACCTTTTCCATCTTCACACATGCATTGTGTCATTGCACTATAACTTGAATTGCTACCTTGTGGGCAGTTATTGATAAATGACTACATGAAACATGCAAGAGCAAAACAGATGAAGCTGATAAACCTGTAGATCTGTATCCAATACAGTTACTTGATGTTGCCCCATCAGTGTGCAAGTTGTCTCTACTACAGAAGTTAGTTCTCTATTCTCCATCAGCATTCTCTGCAAGTTGCTACTAGAAATAACAATACAATATGTCAACAGGACTGCTTCTGGACTAATACACCATACCGAAATATGAATGCTCCAGTGTTCAAGTCTGCCCAAACTTGTATCATCAGAGCTTTGGAACCCAAAGAAATTATATGAATACAGCCATCTTCAACAAGTTTATCTCCCAGGCTTGGATATTCCATTCCTATAGACTTGGTTTCTTCTGGAAATATAAACATGTTGCAATTACAATATAATACAACAACAATGCTTTTCAAAGCATATATCAAGTGTGAAAAGAAACAGTTTGGGTACTGCATAGAATTGGGTTTTATTTGGTTGAGGCGGTTTGGTTTTGGTTTAAGTGGGTTGACTAATATGCTTGATTCTCTTTAGAAACCTAGGTCTCAAACTGAAACAGAGGAACTTAACATTAACTCAGCACTTCACAAGTTTTTGTTTGTAATATGTAAGTTCACTGAGCTGAATGCACTCCACCAATGATGCTTTTGACATGCCACATCATATTACATTCCTATGCTGAACTATCAGTGTGCACCAAGAAATCTTCAGATTTTTCTTCACAAATCATCCTACCCTTAAAAAACATAATCTAGTATGCAGTATTTTTACTTAATCAAGTAAAAGCACGGACCTAACAAAAGCAAATCTAGTGAGTTCTAGGGTTCAGGGTTGGGTTTTCTGTCCTTCTATTTAAATACAAAAAGAAGGAAAAAAAGAGTGTAAGTATTCCAAGTGTTGTGAATGTGAAACATTTTAAATAAGGAATTTTTCCCCCTACAAATTATCATCCAAAAGATTCTGCTCAGAACAGTTTGGGAGCAGGTGAGTCTCTACAATAAAGTATAAACAAAATTATTGCAAAGCTATTAGCATTTACGTGGTACACACAGAAGGAAAGTTAAGAGGATTTATACTGAGTCAGCCTGAGACTTGATCATCAATACATGAAATCAAATAAACTTGAGCAGTTTTTTTCCATGACCACAGCTGCAGAATTTACTATTTTCATCACAACATGAAGTAGCATAAGTGTTACTGAAGTTAGAAATTCAATGAGAATACTAAATTTCTAAGGAGACAGACATTAATCTAATTAAGGACAAGGTTTGGAAATGTTCTAAGTATATGGTACAGTAGTCATAAAAAGATCAGAAATACTACCACTACTTTTAAATATCAATCAAAAAATGTCAAACTTACATAGATTAGTAACATTTGTAACCAGAGTTTTTCAGTGCTACCTAAATAGAAAAAAAAGTACTATATCCTCACCTGTGCTGTCAAAACTGTTCTCTCTTACAGCTGTGAGTCTGCTTCTTCTCTTGACTTTTTTCCCCTTTTCTGTTGAATTTTCTGTTCCATGAGTATACTCCAGATGAAACCACAGCGAGACACTGAAGCCATCAGACATGTGTGGCCAACAGTTTTGTCCAACTAAAGGCAAGTGAATTGGGGCTACATGCCAAGAAGAAAGTAGCTGGTGACTCAAGTTTTCACCATCTGCCTCTTTCTTACTCTGTGACAATTTTGCTCTTTTTAGTAGTCCAGCAGTTTTACTGTTGGAAGTGCCAGCACATTTTTGTGAGGAACTGCTACTCAAATTTGTACCATTCAGCAAAGGGAAGGAAAGGTATTGTAATGGGTTCATATAAATATTAGTGTCTACGATCTTCAATACACCCTTGAGTAGTATCTCCTAGAAGAAATAAACCAAAGAAAAAAAAAACAAAACAAAACAAAAACAACTGTTCACACCATGTAGTCAAGTATCATGCAACTAAATAGAAGCCTACTCCTCATTTAAACTGGGATTCATGTTTTTCCAAGGGAGGTGGACATATTTGCAAAGCATCAGGCTGCAACTTCAACAGACTGTGGCTCAACAAAGTTTTGGGGAGTCAGTCTAGGCAGATCAGAGTTCAAGTTACCATGCTTAGGAATCAGCTGAAAGGCAGCAGGTGGTCATTGCACAATCTTATCTCACTTCTGTTATGTGCAAAAAAGCCCTGCACCTTTTACCATATATTTTGAGGCTGGTTAAGAATGCACACACAGGCCACTACTTTGTTATTGCCTAACCAGTACGAAAACTAGCTGAGCCCTTATGCCAAAAAGTTTCTCTTGTTATTTGGCCAATAATTACAAGCTACCATTGAAAAACTGACTTGTGACTCAAGTTTAGTACTATTTCACACTGCATAGTAATTATTTTATTTTCTTCCATTTATATTTTTCTATAGACTCTCACACAAACTGTTGAACAGAGTTATTTCAGCAGTATATCTCACACAAGCAGTAGATTCCAGCATTACACAAACCAGCTTAGGACACTTTTGAAAGTAATTCCTGCTAGTAAAGCATTCCTGAAATAGTGAGATGCTTTGTAACTTTAAAGGAATTGCTTCAAATTTTACACTATTATTGTTCTGCCATCCATAGCCAGAACATCAGTGTCCTCGAGAGGATGATTTCTTGTGCTGAAGGGAGTTCCCCAGGACCAGCATACCCTTCAAAACCCTTTTCTTCTTTATCTCCTCTTTCCTTTTCAAGTTTTGTATGAACTATTTCTACAACCAAATTTTATTTGGTAAAATTTGCTCTGGTAGTTCAAAAATTGCTGTTCATCTCCTTATTTCCCAAAATTCTTAGACACAAAAAGGTTTTCTTTTTGCTTCATTGTTCTCATTAAACCTCAGAATCCTGCTGTGTGCTACTCCATACATACTGTACAAGGCGTCTTCTCCAAAAATATTCTCAGAAGAAGAGTTAGCTCTTCTGAACAGGTCCGTGAGCTCATCAAGGAAACTAGCAGATCTACCAGCACCATCTGGCATGCTAAAAATAAGGAGACAATAATATTGTTGAAATGAATTTTTTTAAGATTTAAAAAATCATATTCTATACTATTACGAGGAAAGATTAACTTGGCATTCACAGTGTTTTTCAAAAACATTTCAAATTAAGGAAGCAATAAAAATTACAAGATGAATTCTAAAGAGATTCAGTACTTCCTGAACCTACCACTCAAAATTTCATTGACTCAATCAATGCTATGCTAAATTTCATCCCAGGTTTGCAAAATGGAGTCTGAAAGTCTGAGAACCAAGTGTCTTGTCTTGCAAAGGCTCTCCACACAAAGCCACCATGGATCCAAGTCCTGGGATGGGTTTATATCATCTCCTGTTGTGAAGCACCCTCATTGTGTGAAACTATCTTAGGGCAAGCATTTCATCTGCTTCCACATTCTTGGATTAGCTAGCTGCTTTCCAGTTAGAAATAAACTCAAAGCATCATCAAGATCTGGGTTACAAAGAAATTGGAAATAAGAACTTAGATTGTGATGGAATGAGAATTCATCAGCTGCTATTTTTTCTAAGCAATGTTTAACAGTTTCACACTAGTTTTTATGGTTTTAGCTATCATCTTCAGATCTGCCAGTATTTGTTTAACTTATTTCCACTAGCTCAGAAATAACCCTGTATTTACACTAAAGTTGCGCAAGCTTCTTACAAGTTAAAATAGCAGCTGTGTACATTCACACATGCCAGTGAATTTCCTTTGTCAAATTTGCATTTGCACTGTAAACTAAAAAGTTTTACTGTGTATACATTAAATTTTAAAAAACAATATTTAAGTCACTTGGACCTTTAACTCACCATGAAAACTAGATTCTGTTTGTGTCAATATATTCAGAAATCCTCCCAAAAGATGTTTAATGGCTCCCTTTTAAAAAGAATAGGTAAAATGAATATCTGAAGAATACACACCTGCTCGAAGAACTAAGAAAGAAATTCTTCCAATCGATTCCTGCCTACTGTTGATTTTATTGGTAATTCCAATTACTTGAAATTATGGACTTTTTTATATTTGATGAATAATCTTTCATGTTCTATACAGTTCAGTTGCAGAAGAGAGACTTTGAAATTCAAATTATTATCTTTTACAGGAAGGATACTCAATTCAGTCATTAAAAAAACCTAACTATCAGAAATTCCAAAGGATCATGAGGACATGAACATTTGCACAACTAATTTCTAATATAAATATATGAAGAAAAGAAGTATGGAATATTTTTGAGGTACATGACTCACAGTTTCTAAAAGTATATATTCAATAAATAAAAGTTTAAAATGCTTACATACATACAAGCAGATATCCACCTGTTTTTCTTAAGGCCCTGACAATCATCAATTCTATCTATCTCTAGGGATTAGACAATCTTGATAAAAAAAGACACCTGCAAAACTTAAAAGCTTTGTAGGACATACCTTTCAATAAATTACTTAGTTCCTGGTAACTTAAATGCAATGCAGTGGACAATATCAGTCATTTACACTGTGTCAAATCTTATCAAATCCCATACAAAGTGAGAATATTCAAGGTCACTCTATTCGGTACTATAAAATTAAAGGAAAGACACACAGCTGCTAAACTGTTGCCTCTGTTAATAACATTTTTACCTGTTCTATAAGTGCAGCAGCATTTCTCTCCTTCTGGTTGATGATTTTCAGACAGCTTTGGAATACATGAGCAAGCACATCTAAACTTGCATTACCAGCTGAGAGCAAGTTTAATTCTAACATGCAGATTTCAGGATACATTAATTCTCCTTGATTGATGTTTTCAGCTAGGTCATTAAAATAACCTGAAGCACCAGTACATCCTGGTTCTGCTTTTGGGTCTGCTCCTAAAAAGAAACCACATGTGTGTTACTGAAACTAACTCAGCTGAATACAGTTTGCATGATTTAAGCAGAACATCCAAGGACATATCTCCAAACTTCTCATAGGTACAAACCAAAAATAGCCACTAGGTTATAAGCAATTTTCAGAAGTTAGCATAATTTTATATTCTACTTCAGATTTTCCTATTTTCCTGTTAACACAGAAGGGCAAGGATGGAGTTTCTCCCATTACATGCTCCTTAAATAATCTGGCTTCATTTCCTGGGAATTGGACACAGAGTAATGGCAAAATATGCAGTTCATGAAACAACAGTAAAATCATTCTAACAGAGCCTCAGGCTTCTATACAAAACTTTGAACCTGCCAAGAAAGGAAATAAATTTAAATCATTTCATATTAAAAGTCTGGAGGATGCAGTTTGTTATTTAATTCAGAAAATACACATGACAGAATATCTGCATGACAGTCAAAGAAAAAAAATCAAACATGCAAACCTCCGCTGTTACATTTTGGAGAGACTTTAAAATGCATTACTTAAAATTATTTGGTACAGACATATGTTACATCCAAATGTATCATGGAAGTGTTTCAGAATAATTTTTTAACTCAGAAATGTTTCTAAAATATTATAAATCTATTGATAAAGCTTAGTCACACAGCTAAACAGAGCAGTTTGATGCTTCTCATGATGATCTCATACCACAACAAGCATCCAGATGTGCTCAGCACAAAGGAAAAAATTAAAGCAAATTCATCTTTAAAATTAATTACACAAACAGAATACAGCAAGATATGTGCATATCAATTGTTTAGAATAAAGAAATGTTGTATAACAAGAGGGCTATAGAGTCAAGTGAAGCATGTGATTGGGAAAAGCCAAACAGTGCTTGACAAATCTGATCACCTTCCACAAGTGAGTGACCTGCTTGGTTGACATGAACAAGCAGTAGATGTTGTCTACCTGGATTTCTCCAAGGCTGTCCAAAGTTTCCCATAGGCTTTTCCCAGAGAAACTGATGCATTAGGGTGGAGACAAGGAGTCTGTGCAGTGGGTGGGCACAGTGTTCTGGCTGCCTGGGCACACCCAGAGCAGGATGGTAAATCCATTAAAAACTGGACACTGTCACAAGTCCCCAGGGATGGACATTGGGTCCAACGCTGTTTAATATCTTCATGAGTGGTCTGGGTGATGGGATCAATCTGCCCTGATGGAGTTTGCCAGTGATACCAAACTGAGCGGGGAAGGGAGAGCCACTCTGCAGGAAGACCTGGATAGGCTGTAAGAGTGGGCTAACAAGAAACTTATGAAGGTCAGCACAGACAAATGTAATGTCTTGCACATGGGAAAATAGAATCCAGGAGTGCAGCACAGGATGGGATTTGCCTGGCTGGAGAGCTGGGGTCCCAGTGGACAGCAAGCTCCATATGCATCAACATGTGCTGCTGCGGCAAAGAAAGATAATGGGATGCTGGGCTGCACCCATGAGGACACCACCAGCAGAGAGAAAGAAATTATTATCCCACTCTACTCAGCACTCATCAGGCCTTACCTGGAACACCGTGTTCAGTCTTTGTCCCCACTATGCAAAAAAGACAGAAGGAAAGGTTGAAAGAACTGGGCTTGCAAGGCCTTGAGAAAAGGCAGCTTGGAGGATATCTTATCACCATATAAAAGGTGTCCATGAAGACAGTAGACTTCTTTTTTCTAAGCAGTCACATGGACAAAGCAAATGGTAACAGGTACATGTTACTTCTGGGGAAATTCCATACAGACACAACAGGAAAATTTCCCCTAATGAGAAATCAGTCATTGGAATAAATCTCCCCAGGGAAGTGGTAGATTCCCCAACATTGGGCACTTTAGACTCATATGGACAGGCTGCCAGGCTATCTTGTCTAGATTGTACTTTCATCAAAAAAGGTTGAACCAGATGATACTTGGGGTCCCTTTCAATCTTGTATACTATAACATAATTAGACTATTTAATTTTCACCAGATAGTTATGCTTCTAAAGAAAGAAAAAATTGAGCACTGATTTTCAAACAAAGTAGTGATAAATATCTCTGGAGTTTCTAAACCACAATAATACATTTGAGCAACATGACTTTAGAACAAGAGTCACATAAACCAAAACAATAAAGACAGAACAATTTCTGTAACACTCAGTAAGAATATTTATCATCTCTCCATATCTAACTCCATCCTCCTGAAAGTAAATAATGTCAATTATTTCTATCTGTTAAAGGTGCTTGCTCTGTTTTGGTACGTTTCAAAAGACAAACAAGCTTTGCTATATCATAAAGACAGCTTTGTATATTCGGAAAGTTCCCATTTACCTTCATTCTTTGTTTCACTATCATCAGGGTTACTTTCACTATCTGCTTCATATCCTTCCTCTTCAGCAAAAAGTTTAAGACTACAGCACTGCGATTCTTCAGTTTCTTCAGAAATTTCTCCAGGTTGTGACACAGGTTCCTTCTCAGTGTAATGGGTCTGTACAGTAGAGCCAATTAGACAGTGACTGGTCAGAAAAAAAATCTTTGAATCAGAAAAGCAAATAATTTAGACCTGTCCAGATGCCTATTTTCTCCTAGCCCACTGGGGAAAAAACTAGATTAATCATACATTTTCAAGAAACTTGAGATATGTTAAAAATACTCCATTATTTTTTAAAAATTGAATCTGCAAAGAGGGATTTTTCTTACTAACTACCTAATCAAAGTTTTAGTAAGCAGCATTTACTGTTTCTAAATCACTATCACCATCACCATGCACCTTGACATTCACTCAAAGGTGAAGATGTCTGCAACCAGTAAGGTCACTCAACATCCCTGTTTGGAGCTCTTCCTTTAAGAGTCCATCACACTGTTGTGAGATGAAAGAGTAAAGAGAATATTAGGTTGACTGAGCTTCCTACTTTTTGGGCCATGATTAATTTCTGAGCAGTAAATGTGAGGATCATATCAATAAACAGCATTCCACTTTCCTATGAGAAGCAGAGTTTCATCTTCAACGGTCACAATAATCAAACACATTTAAACATTTCCTATCAAGTTTAAAAGGACCCAGAGAACAAAGCAGAGAAAATCTTGCATTATGCTGAATTAGACTGCTTAACTGGGGTTTCATACCTTTTCAATTTTTTCTTCTGAATGTTCCAGATCAGCAGAAAAAGTGCCCAGCGCAACTCGAAGCAGTGCTTCAAACAGAGGCTTTGCCAAGTCAGTTTCTATGACTTTTGACTGAGCAAGCTGCTCTCTTATTTCAAGTAAGATATCATCCACACAGGTATTCTGTGTTTTAGGGGAGAAAAACATTTTGATTCATGTTACTATTTCTAGCTAACAGAAATAGTCTAGCTATTTCATTTAAGAGCTTCTCCTTCCACCTACACTAGTCTGACTTCTCATCTGAAACCACCAGACTTCATCCAGTCTCTTGAAATAAGAAAGATTCATCCTCCATGTCATGACAGATTTAATTTGAACCTGCACACTGAAAAAATATGGCAAAATGCTGTTATCTAAAATTTGCAGGTGAAAGTGCTGTTTCAAAAATAAGCATCTTTGAAACAGTTTCAGGTATGCTGTGCGTTCAAATCACACCACAACACTACTAGAAGTTAACAAGACAGAGGGTGACATATCCTAGATCACAAAAACAGTGAGCATTGGAGACAAAACTCCAGTTCTTTCCTCTGCTTAATGCCTCCTGCTTTGCAACAAATTGCCAAGTAAAATTCAAGAGAGCAATTAAAACGTTAAAGAAAAGTGAAGGTGTCTTCTGTGAATTAACAGCTTCTTGTGGAACACGGAATTAGTCTACCTCTAAGGCTTAAGGAATAATTTTTTCAGATGTCCCTTCAGTATCTGTGCCCTTCAGTACCCCTTCCTCAAGCAAAAAACAAATGTGAGCCACAATGTGTAACAGTGACATCTTGCCTACACAGCTTTCCTGCAGCATCCCTTTCACACACATTCTCCACCAAATACTCTTTCTAAAAATAGTACTATTCAAGCAGACCACCACTCTGACTGCTAAGCTCATTATTTAGCTATATGCTTTCAGTACTATACAAAACACAGTACCATAAAAATAACATAAGGCTTTTACCTCCCTAGAAATACTTTTGACTAAATTACTGCTAAAATAATACTGTATGAAAAAAATATGAGCAGAGGAAGCTAGAGAAATTTGCACAGTACCTGGTGAAACATCTCCCCTTCTGTCTTCTGCTGCACGGTGCTTGCACTGTGTAGACAAATGGTCAGCAGAGCTTCCAGAAGTCTAATACCTTGAAGTGCCCACTCAGTCTCTTCTCTTACACAAGTCCTTATCCCTTCAAGATTGGCAACTGAAGTAACTGGGGCACATTCCATACTCACAGGGCTGTCACAGGGGACAGAGTCAGGCACCAGCTGTTCAGCACCAGCAAGACTGACAGAACTATCAAGCTCCAACTGCATCACCTCTCTGCTTCTAGCCAGCTGAACAGAATCATCCTTGTTGAGAAGCTCAGTACGAGGACTCCCATGTGAACTTCTGCTGCTTTCACTCAATACTCTCTCCCTCTTTTCTTGCTCCTTTTCCTTATTTTTTGCAAGTTTCTGAATTATCAGGATTAGTAATCTATGGCATGCTTCAAAGCCTCCGAGTCTATGGAATTGTCTCTGGAAAACTGAACTACATGAATAAATGCAACGACACATGGACCAAATGTCTGCAGCCCTATGAATATGTTCCAGAGAGGGCAAAGTAAGGCTTTCCAGGGACAGATAAGGTAATTTGTGGCCTAATGGCTCACTAGCTGTACTATCATATCCTGATGTATCTTCACACTCATTAGCTGAATCCAGATCACCATCTGCTTCTTTACTTACACATAAAAAAGCAACACAGAGGAACAGGTTTATTGTGTTGACATGAATATCTTGACTCACAAACTTTTTCTTTTTTGGGTAAGCCTCTTTCAAGCCAGCATAAAACTTGCTCAGGCTTTGAGTAACTTCTGAAACAGCATGCTGGCTACAAAGAGAAGTGGGCAAGTCAGACACAGATTCCTTTTGTTCGCTGTTCAGGCCTTCCAGTTCTGGTGTTGCTTGGTCTTCCTGCTGATCATCGAGGCAGAGTATTAAAGTCTCTAACACCTTCAAAGAATGGCTTCTTAATGTATCTAAGTAATTTAACTCAATCATTTGATTCACTCCATTACAAGTCAGAAACAAGTCTCTAATTACCCTGCAAGAGAAAT
>VZTN01002503.1:2445-13832 GCA_013400515.1 Erpornis zantholeuca | reverse complement strand
TTTGCATCTGGTTCTTTTTCTCCCTTTGGTGGCATGGTTTACTTACAGCATTATGATTTCCATTTGTACTGATAGGAAATACAAATAGTATTCCAGCTTGCTGGACTGACTCATTCTCTCGGCGATGGGTAGGTATGGCCCTTTGAGCAGTCCCATAATCACAGAGGACTTTGTTTTGCAGAACATCTGCTGTCCCTACTCTGTAGCTGAGGAAAGGAACCCAAGGGTACAGCAACTGCTTATTATACCAGTTATGAGACAGGTGTCTCTTATAAGCTGCAGAGCAAGAAAGTCTGTACAATCCTGTGTGTATCTTCAATCTTGCAGTGCTAGAAGATTGTGAATACTAAAAAACCCTTAGAAATTTGGAGTAAAGTTTCCTATTAGTTCTGGAACCAATGGCACAAGGATCTATTTCTGTGTTTAGATAGTGTAATTACCACTTACTCCACTGGGGTCCCAGGAGTAATTATCAGAGAAATCCCCTTGTGCACAGAGCACTGTCTTGGGAAGAGTGCTCAAAAGAAATAACTGATGGAAGAATCATTTGGTTTATTACATTTATACCTGGGAAGCCCTATTGAATACAGGCTACAGTCCCTTCAAATTCCACAGAAAATTAAAAGAAGGCAATTTCTGAATCATTTCACTTTCTGACTCTCCACCTCCTGCAGGATTTGTACTAAGTTTTAGATAGGTTTTAAAGTGTTTCCCCCAGAGATTCCCAAGGTATTGGTCATGGCAAAAACCACAAGCTGCATAATTTAAATAATTTAATTTGATGTCTCTCTTCTGATGAAGATTTTTTTTTTTCTTTTCTTTTCTTCTTTTGTTTTTTTCCCCTGGCCTCAAAAGGCTGCCATTACAGTACTGCAATTTTCTGAACTTTTGGCACCATCCCATCTGGCCCTTGTTGCTTGTTTCAGAGCCTCCCCTTGCACATGACCCTCTTCTAATAATTTCTGTCTATTAATTTCTGTCCCACTCTTAGCATTGTGAAGGCATTCCCTGGAGAAGCTCATGCACTATAAAATCAGAGAAAAATCTCGAAATTCCACAGGCAATTGAGAAGAGTTTCTATCCTATTTTCTGAAACCACTATCTAACAGTTGTTTTGAAAGAGAGAGACCATATAAGGATGAGGATAAACATGCACAGTTTTATACAGCAAAGAAGTGGCATTTTGTCTTTTGTTGCAGGTAGGACCCATAATGGCTAAGATTTCAGGACAGAATTGGTGCAGAATAAGCTACAGGAATCTGTCTTTTTTCAAACTTTGCAATAGGCAAGACATTTCTTGCAAAAGAAATGTGCAGTCGATGACTTAAGGATATAGAGGGTGATTTACTCTGCAGGCAAGAAACTTAGCCCTTAAAATATCTCTTTTTTTTTTGACATCTATCACATCAGTTCTCCCACATTGCTTTACTTCTTTTGACTTTGACAATAAAGGGTCAAAACCTCAACTGTGTAGCTTATATAAATTCATCCCTTATATCAGCTTATTTCAGACCCAGATGTGACTCTATCAATCTCTTAAACATACTTGTTTTCCCTGTCTTTAGTGGCATTCATTTGATTCCTAACAAGGATTGTTTTTAAGGCAGAAAATATCGATTTAAGACCCCATCCAGTCTTCACTGTAAGAACCAAAATGTACACTGAGGAAAGCTATGTAGCCCGTGGATTCAAGACTTCAAACTACCATTTTAGATTTCCCATATATTTGAAAAATCTCAACCTTTATAAGAACATAGTTACATTAACAATTCCTTGAATTTTTTTAATGAGTTGTTTGGGGATAATTGCATGACCTTTACAAAATTTTGATTGGTTGCTTCAGTTTTTGTTTCCTAAAATACTCAGTAGGACAGTGACAGAGACAACCCTGAAATACTGTTGCTTTCTTTTATTTTTTTCAAATAGTCAGGTTTTTTTAAGTGGTCAGTCAATTTTTAAATGTATAGAAAGCTTTTTAACTTGAAACACTAAGGGAAAACCCTCAGAGAATGCTGTGATCTGATACACCTAATGATCTGTGATGTGCTGTTTGTTTTAAATCCAGTGTGATATGCTACCTGTTTTAAATCCACAGGGTTTTTTTGAGAGCAGACATTCCAGAGTAACAGAACTATGCAACAGAGTCTGGATACAGCTGCCAGTTAAATAATATCACTGATGCATGCCCTGCACTTGCAATGCAAAGACAGCCCTGACACAACATCGATTTCTTATTTGTGCTGTCTTCATTTATCTGGAGGAGTGTTTTAAAGGTACCACAAGCTAAATGAAGACAGACCACAAGATATTACCAGATGTCTCTGAGCTATAAAGATTTCCATGTACACCCCTTGCAATGCCGAGCGAGTAGCAAAATCAAGACAGCAGAACCATAGGCATCCTTTTGAGTGCTGCTGAGCACCTAACAGCCATCATACAGCATTCATACTACTCACTCTTCAAGAGAAACCTTGCCATGGGTACATTCCTTTTTTGCTACTAAATCCTGAAAGTCATTCAGAAGTTGACCCATGAATTTGTAACTAGAACTTCATATTGAATACATACCCCATGTTGATGTGCCATACAGGCCAGGGCACAGATTCTTGCATTCTCTGTGATGAGTTCAGCCAAGAAAGGGCATGCATATATAATAGCTTTTAATTTTAAAAGCCTGGCTACCTACATCAAGCTGTACCAACCACTGATTTTAACTTTGATGGTTCCATACTGATTACCAGGGTAGCAGAACCATGAAGGGAATTTCTTCCTCTTAAGCAGCTTGCAGTGCCCAAGACACTGCGCAGCTCCCATGATGTCACACACTGTGACGTCATCCTTCTTGGAAAAATGGCAGGCTTCCTTTTGGTAGTAACTTTTGAAATCATAGGTTTTGAACACTTGTTGGCTCAGAGAACAGGCTACTGCACCTACTGACTTTTGCTTTTGGGGAACTGAAGACTTGAGTGTCTGCAGAAAACATCTTGCTCTTCTATTAGTTACTGCAACTCAGCAAAAAAAATTTGAAGACTCGTGGTCTACTACTTCACACAGATATCTTTCTCCTGTCAGGTCGGTTGACCTGGAGATGTAGGACTCTTTCTAAAGTTTTTCAAAGCAAGCCTTGAGAAGGTCATAAAGTAGATATTCTATCCATTATAGGATAGGATAAAAAAAAAAAGAAATCTAGTGAAAAACTGGCAGAAAGTGTTCAGACATTAAATGTTTTATTTAGACTAGAACACTGCTATGCAAGTATTCATTTCAATTGAAACTGTGCAATTTGGCTGAACACTATGAAATCCTTGTCTTTTGTACAGTAATATGCTTTTTATGACTTTACCAGACACCTTCTGTACTCATAAAGGATGTCTGAGATTTCTTTTTATTATTTTATGTTGAACTTGGTATCCTGAAGAAGCTTTGCTTAAATCTTTGCATCATCAAGTAGATATGCATTTGTGCTTCTGAATCAGACATTACTGCTCAGCAACAAAACATTAAACCTGACAGTAATGCATTATTGAAAAGTTTGAGATGGCTGCATGTGGTTTTTAAGGAGCTGTGCTAAAACAATGATTAAGAGCACTTTACAGTCTTCAGGAACAATTTTATAAAAAGCAAAATGTAAAACTCATCAGGAAACCTTTTATTTATGTTTAAGTGTATTGTTTTCATTCGTGTGTGTTTGAAAAACATCTAAGAATCCTGTTTACACAACATCTATATACCTATTCATTATAGCTAGCATGGCTTCCACTGACTTACTGACATGAAACCAGTACACTTTAGAAAGCTGAGAAGATAATTTCCTTACAGTAGGGAAATACAGACCTTGACATATCGCTGAAAAGAAGCGCTTTTTTAAAGTCTCTGATATTTCTCACAAAGAGGACACTAAGAAGACACTTAGAACCCAGAAAGCTTCACTGGATGCATTAGCATTGTAATTTATAAATAACTTTTCCTGTGCTCAAAGCCATTTCTCTGTATACAAAGCCAGCTGTCATTTGGGGGTTATGTGAACTGCAAAGATTCTGTACAAGTTTCAGCAGAAATTTAAGAAAAAAGTCATAGGCATAGCCAAGAATTTGTAGCCAACACAGGCTAAACAGATTTGCAGGTGAAATCCAACAAGCTTTATTATCAAACAAGCTTTATTGTTGCAGATAAGACCATTCTGGAAAATTTTTATCTGCAGGAATGGCAGCATTTAATCAAATAAGTGCACATAACTTTTGTTTATGGTGCATGTGCTACTAAGGGCTGAAAGACAAAGGAAAGAATCAGAAAAATTGTTTTAGTGTGAGAAGAGCTTTTCTGAAACCACATTGGACACAGTTCTAGTCTCTGAAATGACAGAATCTATATTTTCACGGTAAGATGAAGACTTGCATCCTCTACTTCAAAGGCCCTTTATTTTTTCAATTTCTGTTCCAAAATGAAAGTCTCAAATTTGAACAGAAGGAGCTTCAAAAAGGCTTCCTGACTATAAGCTTTTTGAAATAACTGGATGTTTGGCAGTCATGCTGATTTTAGTTACACCGACTGACTTCTGAGGTATCTTCTGACATGACCTCTGTGTGTTCCAGCCCTCCTTTCCTCAGCCACCCTCAAAAGGAAAAAATAAAATAATAAATATAAACAAAATTAGGAGATTAGTATGGTGTAGAGAAGGTATTTGGTTAACATGGTATAAGTGAGAAGGAGAGGAGCAGAAGGTGGCATGAAGTAGAAAAAGCTTTAAGGTCTTATGGCTTGGAACAGCGGGAGATGAATCCAAACACTACACTCAGGCTGCTTCCAACACCAAAGGCAGAGACTGGAATTGTCCAGGTGCCATGTTCTGCTCACATTCCAGTTTCTAGGTACTTCATAGAACTAAAGAAGTATTTGCCCTTGGCAGGGAGCTGCCAGGCTGGTGCACACCCACCTGTAAGGAATCTCCCACAAGCTGCGCTACTTCTGTTAAACTCATAGCAAGCTTCTGATACTTCTGCTTCTCCAGGTAGTGCTAATGCTTCCTGGTCTGAGGAAGGAAGAGGAGACCAGTTCTACTCCGGGCAGGGACGTGCTCTTTTCCAACAGCCTGGCACATGCTATTAGAACCAGCTATTGTTACCATGCTTGGAGAAGGCTTTTCTTGTCTGAAATCCTGTATTTCTACTGTCTGAATCTTTCACTGTATTTGCTTGTTCTGTCTTTAATGCTGTTTTGTTTACCTGCATGTTGCATGCAGCAACACTCATTTTTCCATCTGTTGCTCCCAAGCATCAGGTCCTTCATGGTCTATCACACGTGAGGGTTTTTCACTTATAAAAAGTATGTGGCCCTTTTCTTTATTGTCAGAATTAGTTTCATGGATGTGTGGATGGCTGGAGTGAGCACTGTGGACACATACTTCCTGGAGGCTTTGCTACATCCTTTAATTGGTGCTCTCCCTTCCCCATACTCTGTGTCCCCTATGGCTGGTTTTGAGACCTGGCTGGGCTTCACCAGTGCAGAGACAGCTGGGAGACTGATCACAGCCACCAGCACAGGACAGCCACTGGGAGGAGCTCTCAAGGGGTCTTTTATCTCTTTCTGCTAACCTGCAAGTTACCAGGAAAAACTGGCATGAAATAAAAAGGGCAGATGACTAGAGCTGAAAAATGGGAAGACAAAGAAAATATAAGGATGGAAGGCAAAAGACATGAATTTACCTGACTAAATCTTGGGTTAGAACCATTTTGGAGCAAGAAATTAGAGTGGATGTCTGAGACAAGACAAGGTATGTAGCTTGAAAAGCCAAACTTTTAATGGGAGGCTTTTTTAATATATAGAAGAACAAGCACACAGCTTTAAACTACTGTGTACCTTGAACAATACTTATATGTTAACAAAGTGAACATTTCAGCAACAACATTTACGTGATCAAATGTATAAAAATTCTACCTAGAGCTCATGGAAAAGGTGAGCCATGCCCTGAGCCTAACACATCTCTGTGCAGTGGAAGTCACCAGTCTAGGCCCTGAACTGTTTGCATCTGAGGTTCTCTGACAGCAGAAAAAAAAAACCATCACAGGGATTTTAAAAATTCTGACACTGTGCTCTTCAAGCTTTGATTTGTACTCACCTGCGACAACCCAGGGCAGTGGTGCAGGATGCACTCAGCCGATAGCAGAGTGACAGACTTTCATGGGACCATCTGCCTCCTCCTGATTTGCACCAGTGTCCTAGCTCAGTTCCTTTTCCATGGCCTCCTTCCCTCTTCTGAGTTCACGTTCTTTACCTGGCTAAGGTGTCTGCCAGCTCTGCTGTGAAACTGATAACCTGCAGAGCAATATGGTAGGCAGATGTGTGAGTAATGCTGCTGCAGCAATTCTCACTACAACTCACTAGGCAGCACAGAAAATAAAAACAGCTTTGTGGAGAAAAAAACCCCAGACTTCCAGGTTAAATCCCCTTGCCATTATAAGAGCATTCTAGGACTTGCTGTCTTTTCAGTGAGAGAAAGCATGTTTCCTTTCTCTTGTCCTTGTTTTATCCCTTCTCTTACTGGAAGGATTCCCATGCAGAAAGCTGCAGCCTCCTTTGTGCACCTCATCACTTGAGCATCTACCTCAGCTGCTTGAATCCTCACTGCTGTCTTGTTTGTTAGCTTGGCTGGAACAATGGGTGTCTCCAGAGCTACTCACCAGAGAACACTTGTAGCACAGCCTCCCTCCCCTAAACATAGAGGTATGAGGCAAGTGTGAAGCAAAAAGTCATAAAATCTAAATTACACACAAAATACCTAACAGTCTAAGTGGTATCTCTCAGTTCATAGAAATTCTAAACTATAGTGTTGGAGGGGATATATGGCAGTTCAGAGAAAGAAAACAAAACCAATTATTTCTTCTCCTTTCTTTTCCCTTCCCATGGTCATTTTTTAAGGTGTCAGTTTGAAAATACAAAATGCCAACAGCCCCAGTAAACAAATATTTTATAGCAAGCTGTGCATGCATTTTCATATTCACCAACAGTAAGGAAAAAATCATGTCTTCCTGCAGAATCTGATAGTTATTGCAGTATGGAAAACTTAAAATTAAAAAACAATATAAGAGTGTTTATTCCTTTTTTTCCTCTTTTTTTTACCCTATTAAGCATGTGAGTTATTTTTCCCATAGTTTCTATGAATGCTAAATAAAAATTTTGATAGAAAGAATCCATCATTTTTCCTTCTCAGAAAGGATATTTTACTTTGGATGACAAACAACAACAGTAAGTGATATTCCAGAATTTAATTTGTTCCCCCTTTCTTCGTATGATGTTTACTTGAAGCAATATGTGCCTGGGGAACACTGTGGTGCTACTGCATTTTTTCAAAGCTTAAGAAGAGAAAAAGAATCACAAAGTATTTGATGACCAGAAAAGAGAAAAATGCATCTAAACACAGAAAACCTTTTGAATACCACTTATAAGTGATTTACGAAAGTCTCACATGAAAGGTCTACTTTTAACACTTTGTTTTTATAAAGTTTAAAGGATGGAACTTAAAACTACATTCCCATAATGTGAAGTTCATGATTTTTCATAATCTGAATCTATTTATTTTACCAATGTAAAAAAAAAAAATCTGCTAAACCTCAAGGGACTGAAAACACACTGTGAAAACTTAAAACCTTCGAAATCTCTAGAATTGTGAAAATTTTGTATGAAAGTTTCCCTTCTATAGTCACATTTGCAAGCTCTCTACTCTTGTGCTGAGCACCAGCACAGATTTGCAATCACTCCCTATGCTCCTGCACAGCAAGGCGTGAAAGCAGCTTTTCCACCAGAGTATGCAATGAGATAAACTGAATTGACTTTACTTAAAAATATAGATTTTTCAAGATCAGCATCTTGAAACACTGCTGTCATGTGACTGAGTGGAGCTTGATGTGGATGTCTGGTCTAGCACCCTCCTCCCATAAAAACTGCTCACTGGCAGTACAGCCTGATGTCCTTGTTTACTGCTACACAGATGACAGATTCCACAAGGGTAGTTCAGAGCCATCCTTTTATCCAATATTTCATAACATTAAAAAAGAACCCAAACAAACCAGAGATTTGCAGAAAGAGAAATATATCCTCTAGCCAGTGAAATATACCTAGGCAGAGGAATTTTGCTGAATTTTTGAAAAATTATGTCTGCAATCATAAGAGGACGAGGTAATGTTTTAGTTTAAAATAACTGTGCAAGAGCTCTGGGAAGCCTGTTGACTGTATGTTTAAGCACAGCATTAAGTGGATTAAAAAGAACTTTGGGCACGGCAGATCTGGCCCTTCCAGCTATCTGCAACTCCACCTTCCCCACAACTTTCCCTCTCCCAGACATTCAGCTGTGATTCCCTCCACAAGAGTTTTAGTAAGACCTCTCTCCTTTACTTGGCTGTTGGATTTTTTCCAGGCACTTGGCTTAATCTTCTGCCTTTGAGATTACCTTTGAAAGTGTGACCTGTCATTTGGTTGAAATTGAATGACATACAATTAGTATGAAATTAGTGGGGAGTGAGAGAGAGAGAGGCAGACACAGCAAGGTCTCTCAAGGATCATCTGCTTGGGAAACTGACACGAAAAGTCAGGAATGAGACAAATGTGAAGAGCTTTGAGCAGTACAGCCTGGCTGGGAAGTCCACCACTGAATAATATATTTCTGTTTTTCCAGGCACACCCATGATCCAGGAGCTACGTTCAGTCATTGAGGAAAAGGGGGAAGGCTGTTGCTGGAAAAGGGTGTGGAAGAAGAATAGTGATCACTTTCTAGCCCAGCTGCATTGAGTTTAGCAGAGCTAGACCCCTCTGTGGTTTTACTTCTTTCTTTTTGTCAGGAGTATTTAGGCTAGATTCAGTCCTGTCAATAGTGCAGTTTTCTCGTGTGCTTTGGGGAGGAGAGACAAGCTATGCAATAAAACTAGAAAATATGGTTGAAGCTACCAAACTTTGCAGCAGGCTAAGGAGAAGTTTAATATTAGAAACTACCTCTTTTTAAAAAGGCAAAAATTAGAAAAAATTAGACTTTTTTTTTAGTCCCATAAGACATAAAAATTTGAAGTATTCCATCTGAAGGGCCTTATCTAGCTCTCGTTTCAGGTCAAAATTCTTATGGCCTGTTTTAATTTGCCTCAGCTGATTCTTTTGAGTCAAAAGGTAGAATATGTTATTCTATAATACTTACGTGTAATATGGAATCTGTTGCTTTAAAATCTCTACCATAGAAATTTCTAGCATCTTTTCTTCCAAACCCTTTTACAATAAAAGAATAATGAAGCTTTTGTTGAGTGAGCAAGCTGGAAATTAGGGCACTGTAGCAAGGAGAGCTTGTTAGCGATCAAGACAAATCTTTCCTCATAAGAAAAATTCTGTATGATAGGACTTTCAAAAAAATCCATACTATTGTAGCACTTTTTGTACTGCATCACCTTTTAAAAAAATTACTAATTTGAAGCAAAGTGAAGATGAGGTTCTCACTCTGAAGGCGAACATCTCTGAAGATACTCTAAAAACCTTAGGTATAAAAGATTTTAGAGAAAGAATCTATTTAAAAATGCATAAATCACAAAAAACTGCATGAAATTAATTTCTTTTACTGCAAAGCTAGTTGTGTTTTAAGTACTAGACATAAGGTTGTTTCACAGTAGTGGTTTCTAAGGTTTCATGATGTGGATCAGAGATTCCTCTGACACTGTAGCTTTTTCACAAAGCAAAAAACATTACATTTGCTACAGCTAAATAAATCCTTACCCTTTGAGACAAAAAATGAATATTTAACACAACTGTGCAACCTCAGAGTTCTACTTTATGTCTTTCCTTGTTGATATCTGAATTGTGTGCAACTAAGTGCAATGACAAGTAAGGACTGAAGCTTCAGAGCAACATTAAACACAGTATTTCTCAATAAAGATACAACTGCTTTGTTTCAAAAGCTCTCAAACTAAATTATTTTTCCCTGTTATGTTTTATATTTGATTCATGCCTCTTGAGAAGTTTTGGTACATTCAGTGAACGCACAACCAAAAGAGAAAACTCAGCATTTCTTCCCAGCACACTTCACAAGTCAGAATGCCTAATGCCACTCTGCCAGTCCTTGCTTGTTCTAATACACATCTCTTGGAATGGCTTCATTCCACATTACAGACAAGGAGAACAAAAAAATCCCAGTGGAACTACTCAGTTATGCTTGGAGACAACTGCTGGAGAAGAATTCCCTGTGCTGTACAGAGGAGCTCACAGATGTGGAACAAATGAGGCTGATACGGCAGGCACACGTGGCACCCACAGAGCATGCGGGGGCAGAGGTCTCTGGACTTACATTCAACATGGGATAACTGAGCATTCCATGTATTTGCAGTTAATGATCCATTCATCTTTCATTTCAGGGCTGTCTTCAACTGTAATGAAGCCTTCTTCTGCTCATTGCATTTCCTAAAATTTGCAGAGTCTTCCTAAGGGCAAATTCCGCACAGTTCCTTTGGTTTTTCCACACTGGACAGGCATACTTTTGGTGTTTGTGGGGTGCTGCCCATGGTGGACTTCGACTGCTGAATGCCATTCTACTTCAGGTGTATTTCTAAATGCATTTTATGTATGCCTCCATTTTCCAATGTCAAAGTCCTATTTATCATTCAAAACTTCAGACAGAAGCACTTCCTTTGCCTATTAAACACATTAATAACAGTCAATTATGGATCTTTCAGTAGGCCAAGGGGTTTGTCTCCAATTGCAGTCCTAGTGGGGTTTTGTATCTAAATTCACCTTCCCGAAATCGCCTTTGAAGTCGAGACCAGTCCTTAACTCCATTTTTACTTGCATATAGTATCTTGTTATAAAATTCGTTGTTTCTGGGGCTCATTTTTGTGCATTTTTCCTAGTCTGAGCACAGCCCAGGTCATGAACCACCTCTACTTGAATTGTCAAAAATAACAAAACCCAACAGATTCTTTGGTATCATCTACTTTTGGAAACATAATGCTCCTGCCCACCTTCCTTTTCAAATAGCACTGACTCCTGTAAAAATAAAATAATATCTAAAACTTCTATATTAGCCTTTCCCATTTCCAGACTTCCAGCTCTCAGTGGAGAGAGAGCTCAGTGGAGGATGACCTGCTCCTTTCTTCCCCTAAGGCTGGGGTGACAGCTTCCATTACTGCTTTGTCGTCTCTGGAATGGTGCCTGGCTGAGGTAAACATCCTTTATTAGGTCCCTGTGTATCCACTCTCCTCCAAACCCAACATGTGGCTCCATCCCTGCTTCCAGCCCACAGAAGGATGCTGTTCTGTAGAGGGAACTGCAGGAATGAGGTCCCACAGAATGGGCTAAGATAAGTCCACTAAACAATTCTTACTGCAGCAGGCAGGAACATGACAACATGAGGGAGATTTTTTTTC